>RJWM01009068.1:0-69786 GCA_004363535.1 Dasyprocta punctata
GGGGGGGGTTTGAGGTTTTTCAATTCTTTGTATGTTCTAAATAGAAATTCTTTGTCCGAGAAACAGTTAACTAAAATTATTTTCCACTATATGGGTTTTCTTTTCACTCTGTTGGTGATTTCTTTTGAGGTGCAAAAACTTTTTAATAATATGAGAGTTCAGTTGTTGATTCTGTGAATTACTTCCCATGCATTTGATTCTGTTCATAAACTGTCTGCCTACTCCTATGTCTACAAGATTTTACCTACTTTCTCATCCCGTAGGTTTAGTGTTTGTGTTTTAATATTTAGTTATTTGATCCATTTTGACTTTAGTGCATGGTGATGGATATGGGTCTAGCTTTAGTCTTCTACATGTGACAAGCCAATTTTTCCAACACTATTTATTAAAGAAATATCTTTTTTCCAGTGAATATGTTTGGTCCCTTTGCTGAAGATAAGGTGACTGAGTAGTGTGTTTGTAGTTGTGTCTACTTCTTCTAATCCGCTCCATTGGTCCTCAGGTCTGACTTTTTTTTTTGTCACTACCATGCTGATTTTATCACAGTAACTCTGTAATACAATTTCAAGTCAGGAATTGTGATGCCTCCCTACCTTGCCTTTGTTGTCCAAGATTGCCTTTGCTATTCTAGGTCTCTTCGGTTTCTAAATGAATTTTAGGAATGTTTTCTCTTGGTCTGCAAGGTGTGCTAAAGATGTTTTAATTGGGATTGCATTAAATCTATATAAAAGTTTTGGGAATGTGGCCATTTTCAAACGTTGGTTCTTCCTATCGATGAGCAAGGGATATCTTTCCACTCTGATATCCTCTTTAATCTCTTTCTATAGAGGGCTATAATTTCAATGTATAGATTTTTAATTTCCCTTGTTAAACTGATTCCTAAGTGTTTCATTTTTTTGGCTGAAGTTTGCTTTTAGAGCACTTTCCACCAACACTTCTTCAAAACCTCTGACTCTCCAATGCAAAAGACTGATTGAATAGCAATCATCTACCTAGGCTACAGAATTCACTGTGGTACATTAACACATACAGGAAATGTACTATTGAAAGTCATATCTGAAAACTATGTAATATACCCTCTTAAGATCTACCATCCCTCCATTCTCACAAAAGTTGAGGAAAAAAAAAAAAAAGATCTACCATCCCTAGAATTTTAGACTTTGAATGGTAATGATTTCCATGTCTTGGAGACTATACTTCTTTTCCACAGATGTGAATTTTTTAACTTTAGTAATCTAAAATGTATTTTGAAACACTGCAGAAATCTCTGTCCCCACCCTCTCACCAACTAATTAGAAACTCCTATCATCACTTTCTCCTATTTCATCCACCCATCCACTAGACTTATTCTATTTTTGCCTCTCTCTCTTTCTTTTCTTTTATTTAAGCAGTAGTTGATCTTTCCATTAAATAAATACTCCTGTACTTACTATGCTGGAAGCATGCAGCTCAGTGTATTCCAAACACAGTAGGTAAAAGTAGGAAGCACCAAATAAGTTTGAGAACATGATCCAGTTAGAAACAAAGAGATATTCACATGTTAAAACTTTTAAAGGAACAAGTAAAATTGTAAGAATCATTCAAGATTCACACACATGTAAAGCCAAATGCCCAAAATATACATGCTACAAACCCAAATCATAACATTAGCACATGAAATCAATACCAAGGCATAGAGACACTACACAATGTGCTGGTTGGGCTGAATAACAGATACATTTTAGACCAATAAAGTTGCTAATGTTGCTAATGGGAGTTGTAGGAATGAAGGCACAGAGTACATAACAAAAAAAAATAATAATAATAACCTGACCATTGCTATTGCTAGCTCTCAGGCAGAGATGGGGCAACAGTGCTAGAGAACAGCAAATGCTTTTGCCCTCCCTAGTCAGGAGGCTCAGATTGGATGGTATCAAAGGAAAATCTGTCTGAGGATCTCTTTGGCAGCAAAGGTTCTGTTGGCTGGATGGTGCTTATTAAATGAGTAAATCAATGTGCAGCTTCCATGATCAATAAAACTCTGCAACTTCCCTTCATCTTGGACAGTGAAAGAGCCTGGGCAAGTAGCCCGCAATAAAGTTCTTATTGCTGTGCTTCCAATCATGCGCTGTGCAGTAAGCCATGGATTCATCCATAAACTGCATAGTGGAGAAGGCCTAACTTGATTTACAAAAGACTGAAGGAAGCCTGGTGTCTGCTCCAGAGACTTACAATATGAAATGAGGCTCTTAGGCACTGTTAGCCACTAAATGCCAAGAAAAAGAGTTTTCCTCAGACAGCAAGCTCCATGGCTCCATTTCTCTTTGGAAGCTTCGTTTGTTTCCAGAGCTTTATCCACAGCAGAGGATGTCCCTGAAGCCCTTACTGAGGATATAAGCTCTAAACCTCAAAGAAGAAAAGCAACTGCTCTGGGGGGAAGAAAAAGAGAGATTTACTGCATACATCTTAAGTAATGTATTAATTTCATTCTGCAATCACATTATATCAATTAGTAGGATTCTGTCCTCAAACCCTAAAATAATTTATCATTCATACACTCACCTAGTAAACACAGATCTTCTACTAGTTACCAAGAGCTCTGTATTTTTACTTTATATACACTGTCTCTATTAATCCTCAAAACATCCCTGAAAAGTAGATAACATTATTTTTAGTACATGTATATGTGAGAGGAAAAAATAGGCTCAAAACACAGATCACAGGGTTAGACTTTGAAACTGGAACCACCTGGTTTTAAAGCTCAAATAGCCTGGTGTGCAAACATTAGTGAAAATCCTACTGCCTCAGTAAGATCCTTTTGCACACCTTAAAAACAAGCAAAATTGAAAAGTTGTCCTTAGGAATCAGAGTCAAAACACCAATGAGCCTCAAAGGAGACTGAAAAGGGACAGCATTTTTAAAAAGAAAATCCAAGGGGATAGGCTGCCACAGATACAATTACTATTGTTTACCATCTGTGATTGGTAAACAGTGGTTATCCCTTTAATGTCTTTCAAGGCTACTTCCAGAATTCCTATTATCTGATAAAGTGTAGAGGATGTTTTTATTTTGTTTCTGTGAAATCAAATTTGAATGGAATCTTCTCTAAATAAGAATGCCTAGAGCTTCTTCTTAGCTTCTAGTTTAAGTGACACTGATAGGCTGATAATACACAGTTTTTAATCTGTAGCCCAAATTTCTCTTCTGAGCTGCAGATTTGTATAACTAACTGACCACACACATTTCTATTTGAAGTTTGACAAAGGCAGCACACCTACTGTTTTCAAAATGAGGATTCTGGTATTTCCCCAACCACCTGCATGCATAACTTTTTTCTGTCTCAGGAAATGGCAATTCATTCCATCCTTTCAGTTGCTCAAAGTTTTAGAATCAGTCTCAGTTCTTCTTTGTCTACCATATATCCCATTGTTCAGAAACTGTTGCTGGCTTTCCCTTTAAAATATATCCAAAAGCTAATGGCATCTCACTATCACCATTGTTACCTGCTAGGTCAAGCCTGTATCTTAGGTTGCCTGGATCTCTGCAAAAGGACCTTCTATGTTCCCTGTTTCCATCCATGTCCTCGATAGCCTAATCTCAGTACAACTGCCAGAGTGCTCTATTTCAGCTTCCTGTGATGGCCTACTGAACTGAAAGTAGAAGTCAAAATCTTCCTAAAGGTATCCAACACCACACATGATCTAACCCCCACCACCCCCACCCCGCCCGGCCTTTTCTCTGCCGCCTCCATCACTTCTCTGACTTCATTTCACTCTTCTTCACCCCAGCTTGCCATGCTCCAGCTGACACATGTGTTACTCCTCCTGCCTTGAATATATTTTCCCCACAGGTGCACAAAGGCTCACTCTCTCACCTTGATCTACTTTTTCTTCTCATGTCATCTTTCAGTGAGGCCTTTCCTGACCACCAAATCTAACATTTCAAGGTCCCTCACACAACAGACCATTCTTCTTTCATGCTTTATTTTCTTTCTTTGCACTTAACACTATCAACATGCTACATATTCTATTTGTCTTTTATATTAACTGTTACCTCATTCAAATTTAGGGTATAATTTAAGAAAGAGACTTGCTTGTCTCTTTCACTACTTTATTTTTGGTGGCTAAAATATACCTTATATAGAGTAGATGCTCAATAAATATATGTTAAATGAATTGGGCTAACAAAAATAGTATTAAGTCTTATTTTAAAGTAGGTGTGTTGTTTTTATTGCTGATAGTTTCCTCATATTCTGTTTTCTAAAAGTTTTTTATGTTAATTTTTGTCTCTGCATTTATTAAAATTGTCACATACTTTGTCCTGTCAACTATTAATGTGAAGGGCTTGCTTATAAATGCTCTGTAATTAAATCATCTTTTATTCCTGAGATAGATGCTACTGCCAAAGGATGACTTGTGAAGTATACTTTCAAATTCCATCTGCTAGTTTTCATTAAAGTCCTTATAAAAACTTTTTTCTTTGTTGCATGTGCTGTTGTTGGACTTGTGAATAAGCATACGACACCTTTGCAAAATAATTTAGATAGCTTCTCATATTTTTCTAAACAGTTTATGTTATAAAGATATGCTACAGAAGAATTTGTTTCCTCGGTGTTTTAGGTTGTCCGAGTCTTTCTGAGTGTGATTCTTCCCTAACACTTATCCACTTAACCTTTGGTTAATGACCCATTCGAGTTTTTTACTTGTTTTTGAGTTAATTTAGTAAAACATTTTTCTCAGGCAAAAATTATCCACTTCAGTAATGCTTTTCAATTTATTATCATGGCATCTTATATAATGTATTTTTCAAAATTCAAGTGCTTCTTTGTCATCACTCTCATTTCAACTTTTTTCCTTTTAGTTTTTCCCTTTTCTTTATCAGCCTTTGAAAACGTTAAGTATTTTTTAAAGAAATATAAACCAATTCTGTTGTTTTAAAGAAATATAAACCAATTTCTGTTTTAAAGAAATATAAACCAATGCAATTCTTAAATTTTTGCTTGTATCATTATTATTCTGCTCAAGAATTACTGATTCCTCCAGTGTACATTTTAACTTTGTTACCGAATATGCTTATTTTTTTATTCTTCCTTATATTGTTGATCCTTCTCTTTTGTCATTACAAAACATCTTATGGGTCATCTTAACAGATTTTCTCTTCCACCTTTCTGTTCCTGTTTCATAGCGGTCTTCTTGTCTTACTCCATCTCACAGATCTTTTCAAGTTTTCTAAACATTTTGGAGACTTTCACAGTAAATCATTTATAGAAGTTTACTTTTCTTCAGAGGCCTCAGATAAATTTCATAAATTTGAGGAATTTTGCTTTCGTTTTTCATTTGTTTCCCTCTCCCTTTCCTCTTGCATAGGCTCGTATTTGCCTTTAGACAGCAATCCTGGGTGGTATGCCACTTCATTCACATCCACCTAAGTAGTAGTTGAACCTTCTTTTCATATCATTATCAGGAACACATATCCAATCACAATTCTTGTATCTGCCTGCTAGATTCTAATGTTCTGTTAGACTAGCACGGGATGGGATGGAATTATACCCATGCTTCCTCTATATACGTAGCTCAGACAAAATAATATATCTATCAATGGAAACATATGATACATAGATATATAGATATGTATATCATCTCTATATCTATATATATGTCAGTGTGCTGCCATTGGTGTTTTACTGATATCAAACTTCATATATAAGCACTTTGCTACAGGGTCAACATCTCTTGCAATCATTTGTTCATAAATTCAACAAATATCTACTGATCACTAATGATGTGAAGCACTGCTTCCAGTATTTTCTTTTATTTCCTAAGCATGTCCTGGCCACACCAAGTTCTGAAGATCAAATCTGTGGTTTCACACATGTCAAGTAAGTGTTCTGTCAAAGTGCTATAACCCCCACCCCTGAGGATCTATTTAATGACCTTAAGATATGAGCAGGAAGGGGCAGTATTTGCGTTACCCCAAATTAGCACCAATACAGAACAAAAGTAAGAACATAATTTTCTTGTTATAAAGATTTGGTTCTTTCATCTAGACTCAAAGACAAAATAAAAGAATTCCCACCTTTATCAGATGAGTGGCATTGCTCTGTTTTATGAGGCAATACAAGATAATAAATACAAATATTAACAGTTCACGTTCATCAGCATTCAAAGTAACAGAAATTAAAATGGTTCCCAGATTTTTACCATAGAATGTCTTTCTTGCAGAGTGTTTCTCTGATGTATTTTTTTTTGAATAATCAAATACATTTCAAATTGCAAGCCATTCCGACTTTGCTGAATCTTTCCACTACAGGGAGTTTGGCATGTCCCTGGGCGAAGGCAGATCATTCAACTATATTCTTACTACTGTTACTAAAAGGGACACCTACACATCATAGAATTCTGAGATAGGTAAGCTGACCAGCTGTAAGTCTTGCCTCTTCAGATGGGCAGTGATTTCAAGCCATGAAACTAAATGTCTATTGAGCTTCAGCCCAAGCCTGCTGATTCCAATTTGCATAACAGCAGACCAAGTCCTTGCAAAAACAGCTGCCTCTTTTTTCCTCCTTTGGCAGCCAGGATATTGCAGCAAATATGATTGGATATTTTCCTTCTAGTTGCTGTGAAGTAGGAAGCAGTGCAAGGCATATAAATTCTTCTCTGGCCATGTGGTATTGTGTGGCAAAAGGGAAAAGCTGAAAATTGCCTGTCACTGATGCCATCTATGCAGAGAATTGAGGTTGGGTATAAGTGGATTAAATGGGAAGAGAAGGATTTAGAGGTTGTCACACCTTAGGCAGAGGGTGAGAATGAGGTTTGGGGTCAAAGCTACCATCTTACCAGTGAGGCCCTTCGCAAATGCCTATTCTCTGAGAGCTTATTTTCTCATGTACAGAATGAAAAGAACAATAACTATGTCATAGCTATGTCAGAAGAAATAAATAAATAGTGTATATTAAGTTCTTGGCTTATTGAAAGACACTTGGAAACGGACCAGGACTAAAGTAGAGCCAATGAGGAATTCATTGTGGGTATAAAATTAAAGGAGCTGAGAAATCAAGATAAATTTATGTTAATGTAATATTTCAAAAATTAATTCCAAAAAATCTCGGCAAAGGGAAGAGTATCAAATTTGGGCCAAATCTGATCCTTTACAACTCTGTCTCACTTGTCTCATCCTAATCCTGGCCCTGTTCCCAATAGAATTTGATTTATAAAATCATGTACCAACTAACCATTGTGTTGACTTTACTTTTTAAACTACTGTGTTAAAATATTATTTATATTGATTACTTAGATTTTAGACATCTTAAATTTTACACCTGAGTCTAGTTGTTTACTCACCCAGTGCAGGCCATGGTTCTATTTCCCTATTTTTAGTAATTTATGACCTGCCATTTTCAATCTCTGTAAAAAAAATCCATAAGCTCCCTCTCCTCTTTCCCCCTACCATGGTTTAGATCTAAAATGCCCTTCCTCACAAAGCCTCAAGTGTTTGGAAGGTGATTGAATCATGAACACACTATACTCATCGTTAGTACACTGATAAGTTCATAGCTGGCTTGGTAGGGGCTGGTTAGTGGCAGCTCATGGGGGGCCTGAGTCAAAGGGTGTGGCCCTCTCTGGCTCCTCTCTTTGCTGTCCTGGCTACTGTGAGATAAGCAGTTGTCCTCTGCCCAGGCTCTTCCTCCCTGGCATTTCTGCCTTAGACCTAGCTGACTGAACCAAAATAAACCTCTTCTCCTTTAAGTAGTGCGTGTCAGGTATTGTGTCCCAACAATTGGAAAGTAACTATAGCGACCCCAAAAACTCCGCTTGTGGTAGATTAACTACTGGTCAACTTGTAACACCCAGATGAACTGAATCAGCACGGTGCCGCGTGTGTAATGCCCATCTGAAGATTATTGCCAACAGCATAGAAGGAGAATTGAAGAGGAAGATAGGATGCTGTTGCTTCTCCTAGAGAAACTCATCACACTGGTTTTCCTGATATGAATTTAACTCTTTTCATTAGGAAAGGAGCTCTGGTCCACATTGTCACTGAGGATGACTGAGGTTCTCTTTGGGGAGCTCTGTTCCTTACCTTGAGTGTCACATCCTGTCTCCATTGCAGATGTCTCAGTCTGGTGGCACAGATCCTTTACCCTGCTGGCACAGATTTTCTAGCTTCCACCACTGGCCTTTGGGCCTTCCCAGTGCAGATTATTGATACAGATTTGCATGAGACATTGTCATGGCCTCCAGGTCTCCAGCTGAATTTATGGAGGACATTGCCATGGACTCTAGGTCTTCAGTTAGACTCATGCAAGACATTGCCATGGGGTCCAGGCCCTCAACTAGATTCTTTGGGTCTCTAGTGTGTGAACAGATCTATTGCACTCTTTGTTTGACTTTTTGGGTGAATATTATAAATAATCATAAAAATTTTGTGTACTGTATTAAATCTATTCCTTCACAAACCCTGAACACAACACCTATCTTACCAGATTTTATTTTTATTGTGAATTCATACCCCTTATTATATAATTCATTGACTACATACATGGCCACATTTAGAAAGATGTTAAAATTTTAATTATCCTACTCTAACTGGCTTAGACAGCAAAAGATTCTAGAAGGTCCCTGTAATATAGTTCCACAATGTCTAGGGTGCATACAAGTACGATCCAAGTATCCTCTAGTGCTCACCATTTAAATGTAACAAATAAAGTTATTCACCCTATTAAAGGCCATGATAAGTTGAAAGATGTATTACAATAGGTTCTAGGGAAAATACAGAGGTGTGTAAATTACCATGCAGAGAACCAAACAACTGACAGAGATAGAGAAATACATCAAATATTACTTTTTCATTGGGTATTATATATTAGAGTATTTGTTATATGTGCTATCTTATTTAATCCTTTTAAATAGCTCCATGACGTACATTTTACCGTCCTCATTTTGTGGTTAGATAAACTAAGACAAAGAAGATTACAGCTAGTCACTAGCATTTGTAGTGTTTTATATTTTACTACAATGAATTGTGTATTTAAAACTTACAAGGAATTTTCATATATATTTTCCTCAGTGACCCTTTCTCCAGTTCTGTGTAGTACACAAATTGAATTCCCATTCACTAAGATGAAATTGAGGCCCATGGCTAGCAAGTAACCAAAAAATATCTTCTGATGCTAGCTTGCTATCCATTATAATTTGCTATTTGTCACCAGGAACTTCATCATAACTCTGTAACATTATTTATGTTAAACTCTGATTTTTGTCTGGACTCGGTGATAACATTATATTCTTAATTTAATTAAGTTTATTGGTGCCATTTATTTATACATAATAATCACATTCATTATAGGAAATTTGTACCTGCACACGACATATCTTGATTCCTCTTTTTTTACTTCATTCCCCTCCCCTCTCTTTAAACCCTCTTCCCCTCCTTATTCATAAAGTTATGTTTCCACTTGATCTTTCTGTTCCAATTTTTTCTTTTTTCTTCCTTCCTTTACCCCTCTCCCTTCCTAGTTCCCTTTTCCTTTTTAATAATTTCTTCCCATTTCACAATATCTATTGTACATTTTGATTCTTATTTATACTTTAAGTTTCTCACAATAGAGATAATGTGATATTTACACGTGTATGTCTGATTTCACTTATGATTATGGTCTCAAAGTCTATCCATTTAACTATAAAAGTCTCAAGTCTATCCTTCTTTATGGCTGAGTAATCCTCCATTATATTAAAAAAAAGCATCCTTTTTATCCATTCATTGTTTGATGGTTATTTGAGTTGTTGCCAAGACTTAGCTATTACAAATTGTTCTGCTTTAAACATGGGCATGCTTTTAATTATTTTGGAAAGATACCAAGAAGGTGAATAGCTGGGTCAAATGGGACCTCTAATCCTAGTTTTTTGAGGAATCTGCACACTGATTTTCACAGTGGTTGTACCAGGCTACACACCCACCAACAGTGGAGAAGCGTGAGTGCAAAGTGTAAAAGTTACCTCAGTGTTAGTGTAGACATCTGATCTTTGCCTGCCAGAGCCACTCTCCATCCTGCACTTTGCACCAAAGGACAACTGTGTAGACTTCATCCACAGGTCTCACTGACATCCTGTTGGATTTAGCAGAGTCAGGTGACCAAAAGGAAAGTCACAGAAGAGAGACGAGTGAACTCGTCAACACATGTCAGGATTCCTCTCAAGGTGACCATTTGTTCTCGATCCCAACTGCCTTTGCAAGCCAAAGGTTAGAAGAGCTCTACTGACCACCACTGCTTTACTGTATTATCTCCTTTTTTTCCCTCAAACCCTACATCTTTATAAATAGCCTTCTCTTAAACCCAATTTTAAATGTGCTCCTCTCATGTTGGGACCCTAGATTATTAGCCCTCACCTGTGAGTTTCAATAAAGACTTGAGATTGGATTGACAGGCTGAGGTTGAAGTCCTAACAGTAGTCATGAGAGTAGACAGTCACCTCTGAAATACTGCAGGAGAACTCACCAGCATTTACTCATTCCTCATCATGCCTTTAAGACTTAGTTGTTAAACCTCTGAAGTATGCAGCAAAGAGGTTGCACACAGAGAAAAACTGCCTAAGATGGCTTCCCATTTGGAGAAGGAAATATAAATTATAGAGGTGTGCAAGGGTCTTAAACTGAACCTGCAGCACTTGGTCCAAAATTGGGAAGATAAACTTTTAGAGAAAGGGTTTGAATGAAGGGACTATATCTTGCTCTGCTCATCAGTGTATGTTCGGCTTTTGTCACATGGCATGATGTGGATATTGAGCTCAAAAATATTTATTAAAGATAGGAGCAAAATGGCAGAAATAAAAAGTGAATGATTCCTCTAGAGCAATAAATAGCTCCCATTAAGGATCAAACTAGTTCATTTAAGAATATTTCTGAAGACTTTCAGGAAGATGGCAGAGTTTTAAGCAGCAGAGAAAGAGCCTCTCTGAGATTTTGTGTCTATATACTGCAGTACATCAACATGAGGAAGAGAAAGAGGTAAGTGGGTCGCCTGGACCAGGAAGAATCTGAAGAAAGAGTTGAAACCCATGATGAAAGTGAAGAGAGAAACTTCAGAGAAGAAGGAGGTGGCAAGCAGTGCCTTCTCCTGCATGGCAGGAGCAGTTCAAATCTGCAGACACACGGTGACTGCTGGGAACCTCAGAGGCCTCCACAGAGAAACACAGCAGTGCAATGGCACAGCGGATGCCATGAACTGCACGGGCTATTGAGTGGCATAGATTTGGCTATTCCATGTGGAAAGGTGACTGGTCAGGAGCCATCCTAGAGAGGGACCAGCTGAGCTTAGAACTCAGAACAACTTCTGGCTCCATCTAGCAGCTCCCAACTGGCTTTAAGCCCACAGAAGGTACACTGACTGCTGCAGGCTGAACATGTGTGGTTCCAGCCTCAGAAGCAGAAACCAGCCTGAACTTCGGGGGAAATAAAGGTGCATGTTCACTGAGATTATCCATTGCCCAACCATAAAGCTACTGCTGGTTTGCTGAGACAAATCATCATGTATCTGGACTCTGTCACCACATGTGTTCTATCAGTGAAAGACACAAGCCTTGAAGTGAACTCTCTCTGTGAGTCTCTGTCTCTCTGTGTCTCTCTGTTTCACTCTCTCTCTCTCTCTCTCTCTCTCTCTCTTTCTCTCCCTCTCTGTTTGGGTTTTTTATTTCCTTCATTGTTTTATCTTGTTTTATATGAGTGTGAATGTCATTTATAGGTTTTTTGTGGTTATTTTTCTTTTCTGTTCTTCCTTTTATTGCTTCCTTCTCTTTCCCTCCTGTCTTATGCATTGGTTTCCCAAAGTTTGTGTAATCCTTCTTTGTCCTCCAGCCTTGCATCTCTTCATGGATATTATAGCAGAAAACTTCCCTGACAGGGAAAAAGAATTTCACATACAGATGAGGGAGGCATATAGAACTCCAACTAGCCATGATTCAAAAAGAAAAATGTCTACAGTCAGGCATGTAATAGTCAAGAGTTCAGAAATTCAACACATGCACAGAATATAAAAAGCTGTTAGAGAAAAAAATAAACTATAGAGGAAAACTCATCAGAATCATAGCTGACTTCTCAACACAAAGTTTCAAATCACAGAGAGCTTAAAGTGAAGTATTTGAAGACATAAATGGAAACAACCTCCAACCCAGACTGATATACCCCACAAAACTACATTTCAAAATTGATGGAGACATAAGACACTCCAATGACAAAGAACACCTGAGGAAATCATGAGCACAGCACCAGCACTTCAAAATGTTCTGAAGAACATTCTAGAAAGAGATAACAAGAACTACAATTCCATGAACCCCAAAGAATGAATCCTCCAGACAAGGCAAACAAGTGAACAGAGTGGAATAAGAGTAAGTCAACAACAGGGAAATAATATGACAAGGATAAATCAATACATATCAATTGTAACTGTCAGTATTAATGGTTTTAATTCACCAATCAAAAGAAACAGACTATCATAATGGGTAAAAACAAGATCCAACAATCTGCTGCATATGAAAAACATTTAATTCAAAAAGAAATTCATAGACTAAAAGTCAAAGGAAAGAAAATGATTACTCCACGTGACAGGAACTTGAAAAAAATAAAAGGATAGCTACTTTATTTGCAATGTGGATTTCAAGCCACGAATGATTAAAAGAGACAAAGAAGGTCACTACATCCTTGTAAAGAGAGCAATCCAAAAGGAAGAGATAGAAATCGTAAGTGTATATGAAACAAGTATCAGTGAACCCAAGGACATAAAAAATATTATCAGACATGAAAAATCAAATAAGTATTAATGGAATTGTATTGGAGAATCTCAATACCATACTGTCACAAATATACAGATCAACTAGACAAAAAAAACAACAATAAAATACTAGAACTGAACCAACCTATTGCACTAATGGACTTAGTAGATGTCTACAAATTGCTCCATGCCACAACATCAGAATACATTCCTTTCAACTGCACATGGGGCATTTTACAAAACATACCACATACTCTATCAGAGAACATGCTTAAGTAAAAACAAAATAATTGAAATTATGCCTTGTATATTTTATCAGACCATAATGGAGTGAAATTGAAAATCAGTGACAAAAGAAACCACAAGAATTTCATAAACACGTGAAAATTAAATACAAATTACTGAACAACCAATGGGTTACAGATGAAATTAAAGAATAATTAAACAGTTTACAATTAAATGATGCCAGTACAACATACCAGAACTTGTGAGACACAATGGTGTACTGTGAGGGAAATGTATTGCAGTGAATATCCATATTAGGAAAGCAGAGTGAGTGCGAATAACTTAATATTGAATCTCAGTCTTGTAGAAAAAGAAGAGCAGGCCAAGCCCAAAGCATGTATGAGGGAGGAAAATATAAGTATCATAGCAAAAATTAATTCAATAGAGACTCAGAAAACATTCCAAAGAATTGATGAATCAAAGAGTTGGTTTTTGAAAGATTAAATAAAATTGACAAACCTTTTGCCAACCTTACCAAAAAAAAAAAATTAGAAGGAAAAGGCTAAAATCACGACAGATTCTGCAGAAATTCAGATCATCTATACCTACTTCGAGAATTTGTATTCTAATAAGACGGAAAATGTAGAAGAAATGAACAGATTCCTAGATGCATATGAATTTATAAAGTTGAATCAGGAAGATATGAAAATCCTAAATAAAGCCATATCAATCAATGAAACTGAAAATGTAACTAAAAACCTAGCAACAAAAATGCCCAGGCTCTGATGAATTTACCGCTGAACTCTACAATAAATTTAGAGAAGACCTAATATCACTACTTCTCAAACTCTTTAAGGAACTTGAAAAGGAAGTAACACTCCCAAATTCATTCCTGGAAGTAAATATTACCCTGATATCAAAGCCAGAAAAGACCCAATCAAGAAAGAAAATTATAGGGCAATCTTCCTAATGAAAATAGATGCAAAGATGCTCAGTAAGATATTGACAAACAGAATGCAGCAAACCAGCTAGAAGATTATACACTGTGAGCAAGTAGGACTCATCTCAGGGATGCAGGGATGGTTCAAATACACAAATCAATAAATGTAATACACCATGTTAACAAATCCAAGGACAAAAACCATATGAGCTTCGCAATAGATGCAGAAAAAGGGTTTGACAAAGTACAGCATCCATTCTTGATTAAAAAAAAAACTACAGAAAATTGAAATAGATTGTCTTTATTTCAATTTGATAAAAGCCATATACAACAAACCAACAGCCAACATCATACTAAATGAGCAAAAACTGAAAGCTTTCACTCTAAAATCAGGAAAGAGACAAGAATGCCCACTGTCACTGCTTTTATTCAATGCAGTTCTGGAAACTTTAGCCAGAACAATTAGGTAAGAGAAAGAAACAAAAAGAATAACAATAGGAAAAAATAAGTTAAATTAACATTATTTGTCAAAGACATGATACTGTATATATAAGGCCCCAAAAACTACACCAAAAACTTCTAGATATAATAACCAAATTCAATCACATAGCTGGATACAAAATCAGCACTCAAAAGTCAACAGCCTTCCTATACAAAGATAATAAACTCACCGAAAGAGAAGTTAGGGATAAAACATCTTTCACGATAGAATCCATAAAAATGAAATAACTAGGAATCAATTTAACTAATGAAGTGAAAGACCTCTACATTGAAAACTAGAGTACTCTGAAAAAGGAGACAGAAGAAGATACAAGAAACTGAAAAGATATCCTTTTCTCTTGCGTAGTAAAAACTAATATAGTGAAAATGGCCGTATGTCCAAAATTGGTATTCAGTTTTAATGCAATGCCAAACAACATTCTAACAGTGTATATCACAGAATTAGAGAAAACAACCCTAAAATTCATTTAGAACCAGAAGAGGCCTAGAGTAGCAAAGGCAATTCTAGGTAACAAAGGCCAGACAGGGGGCATCACAATCCCAGATTTAAAACTATACTATGAAGTTACTGTGATAAAACCAGCATGGTATTGGCAAAAAAAGAAATAGACCCAAGAATCAATGAAACACATTAGAAGATGCAAAAACAACTCCAGACATACTTAGCCACCTTGTCTTTCACAAAGATGCCAAACATATTCACTGGGAGAAAGAAAACCTATTTAATAAATGGTGCTGAAAAAAAGGCTTTCCACAGGCTGAAGATTAAAGTTAGACCCATATTTTTCACCATGCATCAAAGATATAAATATTAAAACAGAAACATTAAATCTGCTGAAACATAGAATAGATAGAACTCTTGAAGACATTGGTTTAGGCAGACTTTATGAACTAAAAACCCTGATCACACAGAATGAACAACTGGGATTTCATCTTATTAAAAAGCTTTTGCATGGCAAGAGAAACCAGCAACAGAATGAAGAGATAACCTACAGTGTAGGAAAAAATTTTGCCAGCTGTTTCTCAAAGGACTATTATCCAGAATATATAGAGAAGTCAAAAAAATCTGACCCTCCCCAAGTTTAAAGACCCAATCCAAAAATGGGTATCTGAGATAAATACACACTGCTCAAGTGAAGAATAAACAACAAATAAATATATGAAAAATTGTTCAATATCACCAGTCTTTCAAGAGATGCAAATTAAAAAAAACACTGATATTGCATCTTACTCCAGAAAGAATGGCTATTATCAAGAAATCAACCAATAACAAATATTTGTGGGGCTGTGGGGAAAAGGAATCCTCCACTGCTTGTGGGATTGTGCAACAACTAGTGAAAATCAGTGCAGAGAGTCCCCAAAAAACTAGGATTAAAGTCCCATTTGACCGAGTCAGTCTCCTTCTTAGTATTTTCTCAAAGTAATTGAAAGCATCATACCACAGTGGTATATGCACAGTTTATAGCAGCACAGTTTGTAATAGTCAAATCTGGGAAACAGTCCAAATTTCCATCAAGTGGTGAATAGATAAAAAAGATGGGGTTTTTTTTATACAATGGAGTACTACTCTGCCATAAAGAAAGATAAGCTTGAGACATTTCTAAAATAAACCTTGAGGCCATACTCTTAAATGAAATAAACTGGATGCACATGTAAATACTGCATTGTTTCTCTGGCATGAGAAACCAAAAGTGTAAATAAGATAGAAATGTATAATAGATATTGTGTAATAGGAAGAAATTATCAAATGAAGAGAGGAAAAAGGGAGGGAGAGGGGGAAAGGAAAGAAGAAACATTTAAAAAATGGGAAAAGAAGGAAAAATAGAAACAAGTTTTGAAAATGGAGAGGGGAGGTGGTGTTGAACAGAGGGTAGGGAAATGGAAAAAAAACACGAAACAAGTTATATCATGTACAGGTACAAATTCTCTATGATGAATGTGATCATTGTATATACCTAAAATGTCCTAATAAAATCTGATTGAGAGAAAAGAATAAATAAATAAAAATATTTCTTTAAACATTACTTTTATTGCCTCTTCTTAAAGTATATTGGAAATAATTCGATGTGCATCCAGACTCTAGGTTATTATTAAGAACTAGTTGTTATACTTTTTCCTAACACTGGCTGGCTTTCAATTTCTATACTTTTTAAATTTCTCAGCCTGCATGTCACAGATTTCCACACTCTGCCTTTGAATTGGCAGTGTCCTTCCTGGCTACTGTCAGTGTTTCTGTCTCTAACAGCCTTTCATGCTTTCTAATTTGTTGCATTGAATCTCCTGCAGACTGAGAAACTAGATAACCAGGCTGGTTGGATTGAGTGTGAAGTCAGTTTGACACATTCCAAGTGAGCCTCAGGGGAGTCTTCCAAACTAGAACAAATAGCCTCCTACATGCTCAAAACCAGACACTCTGGCTACATTTCTGCTCACAGCTTTGCTTCTGTCTTTCTTTTTCTCTCCTTTCTCTCCTCCTTCATATTTTTTGTTTGGCAAGATCAGCCTTCATGGACTGTCAGATAATAGGAATTTTCTTTCACTGCTTGAGTTGCAAAAGTACCACAATGGTGGACCTAATCTTCCAGGGTTTGATGCCTTTGGGGTTTTCACTGTCTATAAATATTCAGTAATATATGTAAAAATCTACTCCTTTCCCAGTTTTGTATAGAACAGGACAATTAGAGACATTTTCTTAGGATAAATGAGATTTTAATCTAAAAAGACTGGTGCCAAAGTCATCGAGCAATTATTTGAAGCAGGTAATAATTTTAGCAGACCAATCAAACCATGCGGTGATAATATCCTTCTACTCTGCCTACTCACAAAGCTCTTTCCTTTTTTTATTGATTTAACCAATAGCAAAAATAATTACATCTACTTGTGTTAAAGGGAAGCAATGAGAGGCAAACTATAGATTACAAACAGGACAAGAGTTTTGCTAGCTATAGAAACACCAAAGCAAGTAGAAGACTCGCATAGATAATTGCTTAAATACAGAACAAATGAGAGAGCAACAACTCACATTTCTATTCTGATTTTGAGCACTTGGCCCTTTCAAGTTGATTGCATGCTTTAAGAATGCATTAAGGAAAAGCAAAGAAAATGGAAATAGAATTTGGAATGAAAGATTCCTTATGAGCAGAGAATCAAGCTCTGATTTGAAAGGCAACTCCTTGAAAATTTCTAAAGGCTTAGTCTAATATTTGGTTTTGTGCATCCAGATGGAGCAACCTTGGTTTATCTGGCAATTTATCCCCTTTGATGCATATGTGAGACTAATGACAGGCCAGATTCTGAAGTGAACAAAAATGACAGTACTTACTACAATTTTCTATGTGCTAGCAAGAGGCCAAAGACACACCACAAGTTCAGGGCTGGATGACATTCTGAGTAGAAATAAAAAGGCCAGTGAGGATTCAGGTGGCTGAGGTTATCAAGCCCCCGGCTTAAGTGGGGGACTCACAATAGGACAAACTGATGTGAGGGAGGCCCCTGTCCTCTGCTTTTGTGGGATAGCTAGAAAATGTACAGTATCTTTAAGTATAATTAATTGAAGGTGATTTTCCACCAAGTACATTTTAAAACTTGTTTTCTACCTAAAGTGCTTATTTGGCACTTCTTTTGTTGTGGTTTTGTTTTGATTTTTTTTTCTTTTTCTTTTTTTTTTTTTTTTTTTTTTTTTTTTTTTTTTTTTTTTTCTCCATGGATTGAATTTACAACCTCGCGCCTGTCAGACAGGCACTTAAGCCACTGAGCCAAACTCCTAGCCCTAGCTCTATGAGACAGGGTCGCACTATGTAGTTCAGGCCGGCCTTACGCTCAGGTTGTAGCCCAAGCTGGCCTCGAACTCACAACACTCAGCCTACCTCAGCCTCCCGAGTACTGGGATTAAAGGTGTGCGCCACCATGCCCGGCTGGCATTTCTTTTGAATTGGTTTGAAAATCAGTCTATTCTGAGAAGCTATCTTATAACTGCAATGTGAGGCATTGTCAGGAATGCATAGGTTGAGATGGGAAACAACGTTTAGGGTCAGGAGACATGAACACCAATATCATAATGCAAGTGATGAACTAACTCTGACTCCAGCCAACTCTTCAAACTTCTAATCCAGAGTGTAGTCACATATAAATTACGAGGTTTGGCAGTCTTATGTCCAAAGTTATTTCTAAATTATTTCCAGAACCTATGATTTTTAGGAATATTCTGAACTCCAAATCTCATGTTTATTATGCTGTTGGGTGTTAAGAACAGTGGTGGATAGTAAAAGCTGTCCCAGTCTTAGAGTAGAAAGAACATCAGACATACAATAACAAGGAACATTTGATATCCTTAAACCCTTTTCCAGTCCTGTAAATGGATATAACAATATTTCACAAGGTTGCTAAATGTATTAAATACAATATAGTGTGTCAAAATTATTTCTATAAATTTTCAAATAAGTAATGTTCCATGTCATTAGTGACCTTACAGTTTATTTGGTTGGTGGAAAAGGCCAAGAGTCACATAGGGAACTATGGTTGTAAACTTTCATAGAGATACAAACCACCTAGAGGTTGTGTTAAAGATGCAGATTCTGGGCTGTAATGCAAGATGCTGTACTTCTAACATATGCCTAGCTAGATGCTACTAGTCACAGACCACATTTTCAGCAGGATAGTTATAGAATAAACATGTTTAAAATAAGACACATTAGACAGGTGTGGTGCCCCATGCCTGTAATCCCAGCACTCAGTGGGAGGCTGAGGCAGGGGGATCACTGAAAGTTTGAAACCAACCTGGACTACACAGGGAGTTCAAAGCCAGCCTGTACTACATAGCAAGAACCTGTCTCAAGAAAAGAAAAAAGACACAATAAAATAAATTTGCAAAACCTTACCATAAATGAAAGCCTATATTTTTTTCCATGTACAGTACCTAAATCCTACCTTTCTTTTAGGATTAGTTCAAGTAATGTGTTTATAAATCTGACTCAGACTACTACAGTTTTCCATAAACTCTTTTAAACATTAATAAGTCTAATTGTTGGCAACTTCTCTGATGATACTAAAATGTAGGTCTGCTGTCTAGCTGACCTGAATGGTAAAAGGTGCTTTCAAAAACACAAAAATTTGGTCACAAAGATCAGAGGAAGTGAAGGCCAGGAAGAACTCTGAATTTTTTTATTTTTTTAGGACTATGAAATTCAAAACTCTCCCAACTTATTGTGATATTGAATCTATCAGTCACGAGGTATCAAAGAGATATTGCTCAGCCCTGGTTGCATGTTAAAGTCAATTACAGAATTTAAAATTTCAGGGTCTGTGGTTACAATCCAGGTGTTTATAACATGAGCCAGGTTTGAGAATCCTACTATGTGCACTGAAACACACTGGTGAGGGAAAGGACCCTGTGGGTTTCCCTTATTACTGACTCTGGTACCTAACAAGAAACCCAAACCTCAACAAATATTTGTTAAATGAATAAATGAGCTGAGACAATGTAACTTCTGACGGTCAGCTATCTTAATCTCTCATCCACCACCCCACAGGACAGTGAGGACTAAAACCAGGGGTGAGGGCTGAGTCCTCAGTAGATGCATGGGAATCCTAGATTTGCCACTCACCACCCAAATGGATGTAAACTTCACAACTTCTCCATCCCTCAGTGTCATTATGTGAACTAAATGAGTTAGAATAAAAAAAAGTATGTTAAAAATTGACTTAGCGAAATGTGTTGGCACATGCTGATAGTCCCAGCAATCTGGAAACATCAGACAGGAGTATCATAAATTTGACCCAAGTCTGGGCAACTTAGATCAGTCTCAAAACAAACAAAAAAAAAAAGTTAAAGGTTTAGGAATGTAGTCAGAGTGAAGGACCTGGGTTCCCCTGTATAAAAAACAACAAAATAGTAACCACTTAACAATCAATAACGATTATTCCATTCAATCACTGACCACACAGCTATTCTTAGAGTTCTATAATGGTTATATAAATGAGCACCCTCCAGTTACTCTACCAGTAGATATTCTTAAATATTGGTCTATATTCCAGATACAAGAAATAGTAACTGTGAATACAGCAGCACAAGGAAAGAAACAGGACAGCTCTTGTGGAATTTAAAATTAAAGAATGAAGTCTATACTGAACACGTTTTTCAAAAGTAATGAATAATAGAAAATTACTTTAATGATTTCCACAAAGTGGAAAGAATTATGAAGACATAGAAAAAGCTGGTAAGGTAGTTAAAACTATGTATAACAGGGGCAATTAATGTTACACTAAAGGGCAGGGTAGGCTTCTTGAGAAGCCCTGTTTGTTCAGGTTGATTTGGCTTAGCAAATGCAGGGCAGGAGTTAGGAAGTTTTCTAGATAAAGGGGAGAGCCTTCATAAGGACTCACAAGCATGAAAAAACAATGCATACCATAGACATTGGAAGATGCCAGGTGTGACTTTAAGACGGAGGAGCTGAGGCTGTGTTTTCAGGAATACAAAAGATTAAAAAGTCAAGGAAAACTTTGAGAGTATAAAGAGATGAAAATGAAGATGAAAGAGCATTCATTTATTTACTCAGTTTTACAGCATGCTACATGGTAAAGAAAACAGTGAGTGAAAATGGAGAAGGGGAATCTCTGCCCTCATGGAATGGAAATTATAGTCAGAGAGGAAAATAGAAAAACAGATAAATAAGATATGGAGAGATTCTGGTAAAGGAAATAAGCAAGTTGCCATGATGGAGGAAAACTAGAATTTGAACAGGAGGGATAGATGGTAGATAGATAGATAGGTAATAGATAGATAAAATGTAAGTTGCTTCCATAACTTGGCTATTGTGAAAATGCCACAGTACATACAGAATTGTAGCCATCTCTTCCAGATTTGGCTTACACTTTCTTTGGATATATACCTAGTAATGTGTTTTTAGCTTCTGTAGTAGTTCTATTTTTTGAAAAGTATTATTTTCCATAATGTGTGCATTTATTTACATTCTCACCAAGAGTATACCATTTTCCACACCATCACCAACACTATTTATGTTGTCCTTTTGCTTATAGACATTCTAAGATGTGTAAGTTGGTATCTCAGTGTGATTTTGATTTGCATTTCCCTGATTATTAGGGGTGTTGTGTGTATTTTCATATACCTGTGGGTCATTTGTGTGTCATCTTTGAAAAAAACACCTATTCGGGTCCATTGCCTATTTTAATTGGATCATTTTCTTTTTAATATTTAGTTGTGTGAGTTTCTTATATATTTTGTGTTTCAACCTCTTTATGATAAAGGATTAATAGATCAATTTGCTTGCAGTATTTTCTCCCATGCTGTATGCTGCCTTAACATGCCTTTATATTTTGTTGCTTATTTCCTGTGCTACGCAAACCTATCCTATGCTATCTTATGCTATGCTATGCTATGCTATGCTATGCTATACTATGCTATGCTATGCTATGCTATGCTATGCATAGTCCCAAAAGTTAATTTTTGCTTCTGTTGCCTGTGTTTTTGATGTCATATCCAAAAACTTATTTCCAAGACCAATATCATTAAGATTTTTCCCTGTTTTCTTCTAGGAATTTTATAGCTTCACGTTTTATCTTTAAGTCTTCAATATATTTCTAGTTAATTTTTGTATATGGTATCAGATTAAAGGATCAAACTTATTCTTTTAAACTTATCAGCATCACTTCTGTACAAACTACTCTTTGTCTTAGTGCCTTGTCTGTGTATGTGTAGGTTTATTTTCTGGACATCCTAGTTTGTTCCACTGATCCATGTATTTGTTTTGATTTCTACGTAGCATACTTGTTTTGATTACTACAGTTTTGTGATATGGTTTAAAAACAGGGAAGTATGATACTGCCTACATTTTTCTTCTCAAGATTGTTTTAGAATTATGGGGCCTTTTGTGCTTTCATACATATCTTATGGTTATTTTTTCTATTTCTGTGAATGCATATTCTTTATTTCTTTTTTTTTTTAGTACCTATTCCAGTGGGTAATGAATACATTCACTGTGGGTAGTTTGTACATGTGCATGACACATCTTAATTATTTTCATGTCTCTTGCTCCCCACTCTCACTGCTCCCAATCTTTCTTTGTCCCCTCCCCATTTTGAAAAACTCTACTTCTCTTTTTCCTAAAGTCTATGTGTGTGTGTGTATATATACATATATATATATATATATATATATATATATTTGTGTGTGTAAATATATATATTCTTATATAAGAGAAATCATGCAATAATTAAGGTTGAATATCTGATTTATTTCACTTAACATTATGGATTCAATATGCATCCATTCTACAAATAACCCAAATTTATCTTCTTTATAGCAGAGTAATACTCCATTGCACATGAATATCACATTTTCTTTATCCAGTCATCTGTTGATGGATATAGGGACCATTTCCAAGATTTAGGTATTAAGATCAGTGCTGCTACAAACATGGGCATGAATGTTTCACTGTAATAAAACCTCTTTAATTCTTTTGGAAAAATACATAGAAGAGGAATATCTAGGTCAAGTGGAATTTCTAATTTCAATTTTTTGAGAAATGTATGTACCAATTTCCAGTTGTCATATTAGTTTACATTCCTACCAACAATTAAAAGGTTTCCTTTTCTCCCACAGCCTTGCCAGTACTTGTTATTATTGGATTTCTTGATAGTCATTCTTTCCAGAGTGAGATGGAATCTTGGTGTTGTTTTAATTGTATTTCACTAATGGCCAGTGATGTATTTTTGGTCACTTGCATTTCTTCCACTAAGAAGTATCTATTCATTTCAGTTGCTCATTGCATATTGAGTCTATTACTCTGATGAGTCTAATGTTTTTTAGTTCATTGTATATTCTAAATATTAATCATCTGTCCAAGGTGCAACTGGCAAATTTTTTTCTGGCTCCTTCGACTGTATCTTCACTCTGTTGAATATTTCCTTTGCTGTGCAGAAACTTTTTTGATATAATCCCATTTGTTGATCCTTGATATCATTTCTTATGCAATTGGAATTCTCTTTAGAAACTCCTTGCATATGGCTATGAATTTAAGAGTTTTACCTGCTTTATCTTCCAGCATATTAAGTGTTTTAATATTTGGGTCTTACATTGATTTGAATTTCAGGTTAGTACACAGTGAAAGGTAGGGGCCTCTCTTCAATTTCCTGCATGTGAATAGCCAGTTTTCTGAAAACTATTTGCTAAAGGAGCTATATTTCTTTCAGCATATGTTTTCTGTCATCCTTCTCAAGGAACATTTTGGGGGTTGTTTTGGTACCCTCTGTTCTGTTCCATTTTCACTAAATCTGTAAATCAGTTTGAGTAGTATAAATATTTTAACAATATTAATTCTTCCAATCCATAAACACAGGATATCCTTTGTTTTGTTTTGTTTTATTGATACTGGGGATCAAACTTACAACCTCTTGTCTGCCAGGCAGGTGCTTAGGCCACTGAGCTAAATCCCTGACCCTATTTTTGGAGACAGGGTCTCGCTATGCAGTTCAGACTGGCCTTGAACTCACTTTGTGGCCCAGGCTGGTCTTGAACTCACAACTGCCGTGGTCCAGCCAGGCTAGGCCCACAGAGTCCCCGCAGGTGGGCTGAGCATCGGCGTGTGGAGAACAGACACACAAACAGCTCAGAGACGGCGTGAATCTGCTTCGTTTATTGCTTCTACTACTACTGCTGCTAGTACTATTACACTCTTACAAACTCTAACAGAATAATTTGTACTTTTTTTCTGGCAAAGTTGAAAGTTTAGATAACAAGAATGAGATCAACAGGTGTTTCTATGGTTACATGGTTTCTATGGTTACATGATTCATCAGCATATATGATTTGTCAGCATAGGCAGAAAGTTTATACTTCGTTAAAGACCTTGAAGTGTGTTTTGGCTACTAGTAGATTACTGATTGGTTTTTAATTAGTTGAATCAAGTTTTTTTTTAATTTACCTATGGGGAAAAATCTTAACAATTGTTTTAAAATATCAATCTTGACTTAGGGAGGTCTAATGTACTATAAGTGGTCAAATTGTTTAAATGCTCCATTGTGGTAGCCTAGCTAAAAGCCTGCAAAACACAGGACCATATTCAGCCATGATTTAGCCCCCCATCCTCCTGCGATGTTCTCACAGTGGCAAGGTTGTGTTTTTTACCTTGTCTCTCTTAAAAGACAAAACATAGTAGCATGTCGGCCTTTCTGCATGGAGGTTCCCGGGCAGCCCCAGCCAGCTAGTTATTATTATTATCATTAAAGGCTCTCAAACTTCTACTCTGGCCTTGGCCTCATTGTTCTGAGTCGGTATCAGACCACTACACCATTAATTGTAGAAAAACATTTTATTAACTATCCTTTTGTTCTTAGGGAGTCTGTACTTTGTTTACTGATTTGTGCATGGGAAAGAAAGAAGAGAAATTTTCTGAACTGGATTAGAGCATAAGTTAACACAATAGTTCCCAAGAAACATTAACCCATTCCCACAAAGCCAATTTTTATGCTGTGGCCTTTTCTTAGAAAATGTCCTCCTTCCATGTTTGGACTTTGTCAGCAGAGCATGGGTCTATCTTTCTTTCCATGTTTGGACTTTGTCAACAGAACGCGGGTCTATTTTCTTCTATGCTTGGACTTTGTCAGCAGAGCGTGGCTAGAAAAGGACACGACACACAACGATCCTCCTGCCTCAGCCTCCCTAGTGCTGGGATTAAAGGCATGTGCCACCATGCCCAGCTAACATAGGATATCTTGCCATCTGGCTTTCTTCAATTTCTTCTATCAATGTCATAGGTTTCAACATACAGTCTTTTACCTTCTTATTTAAATTTATTCTCAAGTATTTTCATTTATTTTCCTCTTGGAAATATATATTTTTGATTTGTTTTAATTTCATCGATATTTCATTGTTAGTGTTTAGAAATATAACTGATTTATTTATATGTTAATCTTGTATACTGCTACTACAACATATTCATTTATTAGTCCTAACAGGGTTTTCTTTTTAATGAAGTCTTTATGGTCTTATGTACATAAAATTAGGTTTTCTCAGGGACAATTTAACTTCTTCCCAATTTGGGTGCCATTTTAGATATATATTTCTTGCCCAAGGTAGCTTCGGGAAGGACTGCCGGTCTTGTGTTAAATAATTATGGTATGAGTGGATGTCTTTGTCTGGCTCTTGATCTTGGAGGGAAAGATTCCAGCTTCTTGCAATTTAGTACTGCATAATATTAGCTGTGAGCTTGTCATACGTAGCCTTTATTATGTTGAAGTACAATACTTCTATACCTAATTTGTTGAGATTTTTATTATGAAAAGATGTTGAATTTTGTAAGGTTTTCCGCACTTATTAAAATGACCATTTGATTTTTATTATTCATCCTATTAATATGGTGTATCACATTTAGTGATTTGTATATGTTGAAACTCCTAACATCCCAGAGATAGATTATGGCATGTTGAATTCTGTTTGGTAGGATGTTGTAATGAATTTTTACAACTATGTTAATTGGGAATATTGGTCCACAATTATCCTTTTTGTAGTTTATCTGTCTTTTGTATGGTAGCAATGTATGATTATTTAAAATGAATTTAAAAGTGTGTGCTCCTTATCATCAGTTTTTTGAAAAATTTAAAAACGCTGGCACTAATCATTCTTTCAATATTTGGTATAGTTTGCCTATGAATTCATGAGGTCTTAGGTTTTTTGGGGGGGAATATTTTGATTATTGTTTTAGTTCCCTTCTTTGCTATTGGTCTGTTTAGATTTTCTATTTCATCATAATTCAGTCTGAATAAGTTGGATGTTACTAGAAATATATCTGTTTCTTCTAGATTATCCAATTTGTTTGCATATAGTTGTTTATAGTAGTCTCTTATGAATATTCATTTTTATGATACCAGTACAAATGTCTTCCTCTTACTTTATAATTTTATGTCTTTATTTTTTCTTCATTAGTATAGCTAAAAATTTGCTACTTATTTGAGATCTTTCTCCTTTTTGTAATGTAGGTATTTATAGCTATAAAATTTTCTCTAAGAAAAGCTTTTACTGCATGCCACAAATATGCTGTTTTTCTACTTTGTCTCAACATTTTAAAATATTTCCTTTAAATTTTTTAACCTGATGTTTTTTCAGGAGTATGTTGCTTAGTTTCCATATATTTGTGAGTTTTTCAAAATTCCTCATGCTACTGATTTCAAGTTTCATACAATATTCGTATGAAAAATATTTGATATAACTTAAATATTCTTATATATGCCAAGTCTTATTTTGTGACCTAAGATACAATTTATCACATGGTTATCTAGGCAGTGGGGCTAATAGTGAATGATTTTAAAGTGTGTTCTGTTTTGAAATGATTGAATGCCCTCCTCACAATAAACGAGTTATTCAAAATACAAAAACAGACTGTAAAAGATGAAGTCTTCTAGATAATAAAGGACTCTGATTTGTTATTCAAAGACCACATCATTTCTGAAACTAACCCATTGTGATTATTATATTTGGAACAAATTAATGGTAAAGAATTTGATGAGTTGTTTAATTTGGTGATTACTGTGTGTCAAGCCCTGTAGTAGTGATTTGACTTGAGGTCTGATCCTTACTGATCCCAGTAGTTAAGGACAAATGCCAGTTTGTAAGATGTAGAAAGATAATTTACTTGTCTTCACACATGTAGTTCCTGTCATGTACTGTGTGTTAGTTAGGTGGGCTAATTGCTGAAGAAAATAAAATCCAAGATATATAATCACTCAGATATAAAAGAAGTATATTTCCTGTTCATATAGAAGAGCAGACAGGGTGGATAAGTCAGTGGTTCTCCTTTGTGCGATCATGAAGGAATCAGAGTGAAAGAACACATTCCTAGAGGAACCACACTGACCATGACCTTATCATCTTCAACTATGTGACTTCTAAAGTCTTCCTGGAGAGTGACATCATATTAGTTAGGGTTTTACTAGAGAAAACAGATATTACACAAGATATACAAAAGTGCAAGAAATTACAGGATAGGCTTACGATGGTCAGCCACAGAGTCAGATGAGGAAGCTTGCAAAGGTTGTTTGCATGCTGGAGGCTGAAGCATTCTATACAAGGTCTGGAGTTCACCCCAGTGTCCTGTGCAAGTCTGCACCAGCAGGCTGATGGGTCTGTAACAGAATGCCAAAAGGTCTACGCTGGAAGCCTGATGAGACTATGAGGGAAAGCTGAAGAGTCTATGCTGGAAGCCAGGAGAAGTTGTCCAAACCAAAGGCAAAGACTGGAGCTCCTCCAAAGAATGGAATGCCTTTGTCCTTTCTCCTTCCCTGCTGTACCATCCAGGTGATGAGCCACCCTAGGGTGGGTCTTCTATGCCCCGGGGTATAGAGTTGCAAAGCTCATTTAGTTAAGCTTCTAAATGTCTTAAGTTGACACAATCAATCAACCACTACAGACATTATCCAGTCAGTTCAAATGAGGATGTATACAAGGGAGAATGTATACATCATCTTTATGGGCCATGCCTGGGAAAGAAACCTGACATTTTCACTCATTTTTAGGATTGCTAAAAATTCAAAACATTCATGCTGCATTTTGTATAGTTAAATTTAAAATTCAAATAAAAATTTATTTTTAGTGTAAGTATGTCTTATGCAATATTTGGCCAAAAATTTTGCTATTCATATAAAATTCATGTGTAAGTGAGCAGCCTGTATTTTATATAGTCACCTTAAGATCATATGTTACTAGCCAAAATTCAAATGCTGGCCCACATATAACTGAAAAGAGAATAAGAAATGAGACCCAGGTGTTTCCCAAGAAAAAGAGAATGCGAATATTGTTATACTTGTTGTCCTATTAAAATAAACAAACAAAAGCTGGGATACTTCCATTTTTTTACATACTACAAAAGTAGTAGAAAATAGTGCTTTTCAAGTTTAGCATACATTAGAATCCATGAAATCCTAGTTTAAAAATCAAATCTGTCTCCTCAGCCTCAGCAATTCTGAATCCTTTTCAATTCTGGCCTTGGAATCTTCCTACATAACTATGCTCAGAGAACTCCATATCCGGTGCTGGAAGAATCACACTTTGAGGAAGCTGGTCATGCAAAAATTGAAGCCTTATCAAACAGCTTGAAATGAAGCAGTTCATAGAGCGCATAAACCTTCAGTTTTGCATCACAATAGAAAAGAGTACAGTTTCTCACTAGCCTAAACAGGTTCAGCAAAAGTTCTGCCAGTTAGAACAAGTCTTTGAAAGACAACAAAAATAAAATAACAAGAAGTCAGTGAAACAATGCTGTAGTCATTCGTCTATGTCAGACAGAGTGGGCATGGCCTGCTTTCTCTGTGTGGCTGTCAAGCCTCCAGGCAGGCAGTACATCCCCTAAGGACTCTAATAAGCTGCCTCGTAGGAACAATTTGACTCAAGAAACGGACTACTGTCTCAGGCAACTTAGAGAACTCAAGAATTATTTTTTGACAAATCCTCTTGTAATGGTTGAAATCCCATCATTCACTGATACTCATTTTAGAAACCGGCACCCATAAGTTACTGGACTGGTAATAAAATTGACAATCTGTTACAGTGGAAACTCATGCAGGTGATATTAACTTTAACCGAATTGATTGGGACTAGATGACTGTCAGGGACATTATGGTAACAATTGATTTTTCCAGTTCTGAGAGAATTCAAAACTTTCATATATTCATTTCTCCAAAGACATTTTTTTCTCTTGCTTGTAGGTTTGTGGAAGCATTTCTATTCCTTTGTTCTCTTATTTCGATTTGTAAATATTATACTTTGAAGCACAATATTTAGAGAAGAAAGGCAATGTCACTTCATAGTTTCAAAAACAACTCATCCAAGTTCATAAATTGTCAGCTGCAGAGAATGTTTAAACAAGCACTGAGAAAGAAGGCTGTACTTACTGTGAGTGCAAAGCATTTCAACTGTATGTGGCCCACTAGCATGGACTGAATTGTGGCCCCCCAAACTCTTATGCTGAGTCCTAATTCACAATGTGACTGTTTTTGGAGCTAGAACCTTAAAAGAGATAAAGATCACAGAAATGGGGTTCTAACCCAATCTGACTGCTGTCCTAACAAAAGAGAAAAAACACCAGAGATATGGGGGAATAGAGAAAGAGCCATGGGAAGACAGAACAAGAAGGCAGACTTCTGCCAGTCAAGGAAAGGGGCCTCAGAAGAAGCCAAACATACAAGCACCTTGATCATGGACTTCTATCCTCAAATTAGGAGAAATAAATTTCTATTATTTAAATCAACTAATGCATTACATTTTGTGATGGCAACCCCAGCTTAACAGCACACATGCCTGTCCAATCCCCTTTGAGAAACATGGTGCTATGTTGTTTCCTGAATGACTTGGGAAGAATACTACATGTTTTTCATCAGCACCAAAATGAACTGAGGCACCAAGAAGCATATGCCAGTCATGATCTTTATTTCTCCATACCTATGATATGCAATCCCCTCTTCCCTGCACACACCTGCATCAGAAGCAAGTTTAGTCCTAGAAGGAAGGATGGAAACTGAAAATAGTATTGCTGGCCTGGTGCTGCAGTTTTCTACTGACCCGGTCTCTGGCACTGTGATCTTGGGCACTGTAGACCTCAGCATTATTATCTGTTTCATAGGGATAATACCTTTTACCTTGGAGGGTTTTAACAAAGAATATGGATTCATAAAAGTGTTTTGTATAATGTGAAGTACAAAACAAAGAGACCAACTAACAACTGTTCAGATATAGTGAGGTTCTGATAACAGAGAGTGATAAAACTCACTCTCTTTATTACCTCAGACAAGTATTCGGCAATTCATTTTAACCTGCTGAATACCCAAGGGCAAAAATCAGTCCTTTTGCTAGCTAGAAATTATATTTATTGTTACAAGAGCAGTAAGTGATAAGTGGTTCTGTGACAACAGGATGTGTGAATTAAAGAGTGGTTTCTGAAATGTAGGAGTAGGGAAAATTATAAATAACTTCAGGTATGAGAATTCAGGAGAGCTGTTTTTCTAAAGGCTAAGGCTCTGGGCTCATCAAGAGCTGAGTCTGACTTCCATCTCATCTTTCTTTCATGGACTATACACACAATTACTTAATCTTACTTACTTAATCACAATTTACTTAATCACAACTACATAATCACAGTTTACTTAATCTTCCTAAATCTCTTAGGTGTGTTGAAGATAAAATAAAATTATGTATACATGAACTTCAGTAGTGCTTTTGTATAAAAACTGTGCATTTGAAAAGACAGATAACAGGAATTAAGGAAACGTATCTTTCTCAAAAGGGAAAGGTTTCAAAAGATAGAGGGGAGAAATAGGGAATCTAAGAAAAGAAATTGAAATGTATTACATACAGGTACCAACTCCACACAAAGAATGTAAACATTACATACTGCAAACATGCACCAAGAAAGGAAGAGGGGGCCAGGGATTTAGCTCAACGATGTAAGCGCCTGCCTGGCAAGCACAGGGTAATGAGTTCGATCTCTGGTACCAAAAAAAAAAAAAAAAAAAAAAAAGGGAGAGTACCAAGGAATGGATTGGAGGTAGAAGAGGGGAAGAAGGCACAAGAAAGGGGATGGAAAAAGGAGTTACCATGTGTTGCACACCTGAACCAATTGCCACAATGAATGTAAACATTATGTACTACACACATGCATTATTAAACTAAAATAAAAAAGAAATATGTATTTGATAACTCATCATGTACCTTTGAATTCTCCCTTTCTAAATCTCTATTCTCTCACCTAAACATGGAAACTTGAATCTTTTCTAACATGCTATAATTTTGAAGTAATGAATATTTCAACTTTATTGCAAGGCTGATACATAATTCAGGTTTCCTATGTAACTACGAAATAAAACTTACAAATCAAGATTTAAGAAAAAGATCAATTGATTTTAAAATATCTGTCTATAAAGATGTTACAGAGGAACATAAATAGAAAATTATGTCCCCTGAGATGTTTTCTTCCAGGTCATTTGGTCATTCAAAAAATGCTAAAAATGCACCTACTTCACGCATATCATAGGTGTAGGCGATGGTGCAGCCAGTGCAAACGCAGAAGTGAAGAAAGCCTGTGTGGCAGACCTCTGAAGGGTGAAGAGCATTCACTGCTACATGGATCAGAGGACTCACAGTCGGAACCAAGCTAAGCAATGTGAGGAGGTTGAAAGCATAAATTAGATGTTGGCACTTAGTTTTCTGCTGGAAACACTTCCCAGTGTGCACTCTTCTGCTCTGTTCCCACTTTGAGTTCTCATGAGGGAGGCCAAAACCAGTTGTCTTCTGTCTGTTGAGGGGGATTAAGGAGACAGCCCTGGCCACACTGTCCTGAGCCAAGCACACCGGCAAAGTTTGATGAAACCTCATCCTTGCCTAAAAATTCAAAAATCATTCTGTTTCTGAAGCCACAACTAGGCCAGAAGGTTGGGGTCAGTGAAACTGATATTTCTGCATTTATTTTTTCTCATCTGTGAGATGGGATCTACTTTACAGGGGTTTTGTAGTAACAAAATCAGGTAATATATATCAAACCACTTTTGAAGCTGTACAAATATGAGATCCCAACATCGCTGCCATCATTTGTCTCAGCGGGATTTTCCATGAGAAACAATCCACTTCAGTCAGGTTTTGCAGCAGACGGCTGCCAGAAATATCAATAGCAGCAATTTTTCCAGTCATTCTTCAAATTCTGCTTAGTGTTCATTATCACCTTTATTGACTTAGCCCAGTTGCAGACACCATCCCAGTTCTATCATGCTGTCACCAGGACTCTGCTAAGTAATTTGTGATTTCCAAGGAGGAAGGAAGCCGAGACACAGACATAATGCAACACAGTAAGTGGCACAGGCTGACCACAGCCGCCTTCCTACATTGCCACTCCCCTGGTTGGAATCTCAGAGGATGGGCAGAACAGGCTTCATCTGATCCTGGGGTCAGGAGGACACAGCTTCAGAGTGTCTTCTGTAAGCGAGAGAAGAAAGCTTCAGCAGAGCCAATCATTGCATCAGTATGAGCATCCTTGCAGAGGTAGGCACTTAGAAGCAATGTGACATAGTAAGAAAAACAATAGCAATGTCCTCCATGTACTAGGGGAAGGACTATGTGGTGGGTTATCTGTAGATGTTTTGTAAATTATCCACATTCACTGCCAGCTCTGCCCATTTCTAACTTAGTAAGAATTTTTACTGAGCTATCTTTGCCTCAGTTTGCTTATCTGTAAAATGTTGCTTTTAAAAGGATTGTTGAAAGGATTATTTATATAAATATGTAACATCAAATGTGTATCAATATAAAATATAAATACATAAGATATAAAGAAATGTGAAATAAATATAATATTTGAAACAATATATAGCTACAATAAGAAAAATGCCTAAGACATATATCCATATAAAAGACAGTCTTAGTATTAATTATGGTTGTCATTGTGAACATCATCATCATCATTATTATTATAAGTCTGTGTTACTGTGCTATTGTTACAGTAACCTAGAGGTTCAAATCAATTCAGATTATTTTACAGCTCTAGAGGTCAGAAGTCTTAAAGTGAAGATGCCAGCAGGGCTGTGTTCCTTCAGTAACTTCCAAGAACTTGTTTCCATGGCTTTTCCAGCCTCTCTCACCCGGATTCCTTGGTGTATAGTCCTTACCTTACACCATTCCATTATCTACTTCTGCTATCACATGTCCTTCTCTGACTCTAAATTGCCTCTGCCCTTCTCGTAAGGACCTTTGTGATTACATCAGGTCAAACAGAATAATCCAGGATGATCTTCCCATCTCAAGAATCTTGTCTTAATTACATCTGCAAAGTCCCTTTTGGCATGTAAGGTGATACCTCACAGATTCTAGTAATAAAGATGTAGACATCTCTTGGGAAGCATTGTTTTTAATAGTAATGTGCTTTTATAAGGATTTTACATTAAGGAAATGAGGCATAAAGGGGCTACCAAAAGCTCAAAATGATAGAGGTGGATCCCAAATTAGAACTCATGTTCTGTGTACCAGTTGCTTCTAATCATGGAAATGCAAGCAGTAAATTACCCTCCTGTTCGCCCACCAAATTATTCAATAGCTCTGGGCTAATGAAAGGTTCCAATGAGACAATGTCTAAAAAATGGCTGTAAATGAACCTTCCCTGGTATAACATATCCCTGTCCCGTTTGTGTGTGCACATTTGCAGAAACCAGAGCTCAGGGAGTGGAAAGACTTGTCAAATTACACATTGCAAATAAATGGTGGGAGCAAACTTTCATCTTTGTCCTGCTTAGCTGCAAAGACAGTAACACCTTTATTTGGTGGAAACTATTGATTAAAGCACTACGGAAAAAGAATTATGGTTTTGTGATTCTCTGGTGGAGCACATACAACTTTTGAGTATTCTCGTGCACATAACATTTCTAATACAGAACTTAAAGTTCAACTATTCAGCCTTATACTTCATGAACTACAACCTTTATATTTTCAACATGGATACCAGTGGAACTGGAAAGCTGGGATCAACATATGAGAACAAAAGGAAAGTGTTATGGCTTTTCATAAGGAAAGGAAAAGGTCAGCCAAGATCATGTTCAAAATCTGTGACATGGTGACAATCCTGTATAAACAGAACCCCAAGTAGTTAACACAGTTCTGATAGAAAGGAGAGAATCCCTTTTCAATGAGTAAAAATTTTATAGCCAGAAAGCTAGTTCTCTCCTACTACAAAATAGCAGATGGTAAACTTACAGAATGTATTTCTCTCTTCCTATCCCAGTGAATGCTACAGACGGATAATGTAATTATATCTGAGTAGGGAGAAGTTTTGACAAATGGACTGGAAGTGTTGGATGACTTCTAAGAGAGCTAAGCACAGCCTTGCTTCTAAGGTTAGCAGGAGATTGGCAGGAATGTGATGGCTTTAGAACATGGGTTATGAATCTGAGAAATAATATCCAATCTCTACTCAGCTGCTTTGGTAGAGTAGAAGGGTATTTAACTTCTCTGAGCCCCATTTCCCATCTATAACTAAACCAATGATACATATACCTCAGAGGTTGTAAGAAAATGGTAAGTAAAAAGCCATCTGTAAAACTCTTGACACAAAGACTGACACCTAGTATGCACTAACGGATAATGGCTTGTCTTATTGATATCTTCTGACATTATAACTGGAGAAAGTCTGGGCCAACCCTACCATTCCCCAAATATATAAACTCTGTAGAAGGTTACTAGTTTCCCACATGCATATTCCAAACTGTTAGAGAAGGAGAAAAGGGAAAAATGTACAACACTAATAACTAACATTTTAGTAGCATTTCCGTTGTTCCACTCATGTGTTTGGTGTATATTGATTTAATACTTACACGATGCTACGGGTAGGTTTGATATTAATTTCTTTTAGAAACGATCAAAGAAACAAAGTAGTTGTCCAAGGTCACACCACTAAGAAATGTTAGAATCAGGAAATTAATTCAAGCAGTGTGGTTTCAGAACCTAAACTTTTTACATTTTGCTAAGGTGATCACAGAATTTATCATCACAACTGTCACACTTTTGAGTGAGGAAAATAGGACAGAAATGCTGACAGTAAGCAAACTATAATAAATGGTCATGTTAGGTTTACTGCCTTCATAGTAGTCTGGGTGCAAAAATACATCATAAAAATTACCCTTTGCTTATGTAAGATGAAAAAAATTGAGGCAAAGCCATCCAGAACTTCACATTGTTGACAGAACCCTAGCCTCCTTAGCACAAGTCTTTACATAGTCCAGTCCTGTCTATTCTCTAGCTCAGGTCCACCACTGTTACCCTCATTCTCATTTTCTGCCCTCTGAATGCACTGGGTTTTTTTTCATCCCTTGAATGTCCATGTATTTTCCATGTCAGCTTGTTACATCTGCCTCACAGCCTGAGTGCTCTGCTCCCCATCCCTCTCTGCTTTATCTTCTTTAAATCTACTTGTCAATGAGGGGGGTAAAAGTTCTCTCACCTTGAATATCTAACTAAGACACAGAAACCTCTGTTCACATTTCTGCTTCTGAGGTAGAATAAAAGAAATCTAAAGATGTAGAAATGATACAATAAAATTATAATTTTGAAGAAACTGTAATTTTAAGAATTCTATAACTTTTGGGGAAAACTGCAGCTTCAAGAATAATCAAAGAAACCCAAGATTATGGAGCATCTGTAATCTCTAGGCTCTAAGCCTGTTTTTTTTCTGTTTCTTACTCTTAAATCCCTCAGAATTTTTAAGACTCTATAAATCTGTAAAATGGACCTGTACTTTTCTTCTGATACTATAAATTCTCAATTTCTGAAGATTTGTTCTCTCAAAGAAACAGCACTACTAACTGGATACATATCTTTAAACTACATACACGTGTAGATGGCTTGCATTTTAACCCAATTAATAAAGTCTGCTTTTACTTTTCCCCAATAGTGGCAGTGTGATAGGACTAGGCAGACAACGAATAATTCAAAAAATGAACATCCCAGGTCATCCATCTTGAGACTGCATAAATACCCCCAACCATAGCACACATTATCCCTGATGCCTGAAGTCTTTTCCAAACCTCATTCTTTCCATCTGCCTAATAAATGTGTATCTCTTACTGATAAATACTGAATGATTTTGTGATAATAGTCAAGGACTTTTCCATGAAGAGCTGAGATTCCCAACTCCTCTATAGGGGAGCATCCTAGGACCCTTCTGATGACACTTCTAATGATTGTATTTTTAGCCCCTTATTGGAGACTTGGATCATCTGATTGCTCCAAAACCTTAGTGCATATAGCCATGTTTCTTTGAGGGGCTGGGTTACCAAAAACACGAACAGGTTGTATTCCATTCCACTTCCTCCATTTGACTGAATCACAGGGAGCCATTTCGCTGTTTATTGCACCCAAGTGTAGCAGATTCCTTCTCAGTTATTTCGATCTGTGTCACCAAATAGCATTAGCACTTGTGGTCAGGACCTGCCTTCTAGAAGATATTCCAATTTTAATTATAGCACCTCATACACATATTTAACTTTCATAATAGAGAAACTTTTTGCCAAAAAACCCACTAATATTGGGGAAAGAAGAAGCTTTGTGCATAAGCTTTGTGTTCAGGTACCAGAGGACTGGAGCAGTGGTGGGTGTGGGGGGCGGGTTACTGGGCATGTGTCTAGCAACCAGCAGAATCGGTACCTCATTCTCCGTTTGACTACTGTTCCTTGTAAGCGCTACTACATTAGTGGGAAACTGCAAACTAACAAAGAAAGAATTCCCCAAACCTCTTCTTAGACCCTAGGAACATTAATTCTTCAGAGCTCAAATTCAAAGTTGGACCTTATCATTATGTCTGTGTTTTCAAGTGTTCAAGTCCTCCTAATGTTAATATCTATCCACTACATACTTCTCTTTTCTAGCTCTTATTCTAAATTGTAATTATGTAATAGCTGGAAGGTGATTTAATCAGTATCTTACCTCTTTGCCTACATTACAAATCTGTATGTTGGGGGGGTCTTTCCCTCTACCTATCCTGAATTCATTGTTGATCCTCATATATGAAAAATCAGACTAACAATAGAAAAGTATACAAATTTATTTAATGTAAGTTTTACATGACATGGGAATCTTAGTAAGATAATGAACACCAAACGAATAAGTTAAACCTAGGTTTTCTTATGGTAGGGTTAGTGGATACCAGTAGTAGTAGAGAAATATGATAGGACATAGAAGGATATCATACTTAGATCTATTGCTAATAAGTTAGAAACTTTTAGCTAGGTCTGTTTTTTCATATTCTTCTCTGCATACTTGCATCTTCAGAGATAAGGGTTTTCCTTTCCTTCTGACCTAGCGAGGGCACACCTTACATGAGGGTCTTATGATGTGCTTCAGGGGATAAGTAGATAAACTTTCCTAGATTTTTAAATAATCCACTTCAGAGAAAAAGGACAAGATCAAGGTCTAAGTGATCTCTCTGCTCTTGCCAATTTCTCAGATTTCTTCAGCCTAAAATATTCAATATGCCATGTCACTATATTTGGAGGAAATGCATACTGAACCTCATCAGTTCTATGAAATGAAAAAACATGTTGATTTTATTCTTCATATATTTTTAGTGCCTGAAACATGGTAGGTACCCAATGAATATGTGTGGAATAAATGAATACATTTAGCAACTTGTCAGAAGGCTAAAATTTTCTACTATTCTTAAACTGTGATTGCATAGCTTGATGATATCTAGGCTGAAATCATCTGAAAATTTTTCTTCAATTTCCTTCATAGGACTGATGAGTGACAAATAACTGATCCAGTAGCCATTTAAGAGGTAAAGCTACTTACTGAAGTGAATGGGGAATGGATCTGATACAGTACTAATTTTTTTTGTTTTACTCTAATGGTTATGCTGAAGAGAATGGGATTAAAGACTGACCTCCATCTCCTTGGCAATTTATGCAGAAGTAAAAAGATCATGTCTGGTTCTCTCTATTCCATATTCCCTGTCACACTGGGGGATGTTTTGCAACTTTTCATTTCCATATATTATCATTAGGTGCCTGTGAAACACAAAATAGTAGGAATTGATGCTTACTGTATACTACATTTGGGTCTCAGTCACTTTGTACATATGAATCTTTATCATAGCGCTATGAGAAAGGTATTATTATTCACTTTAAACAGGAGGAAATAAGGCAGAGCTAGAAATTTATTGAGCTTAGAGTTAAACCCTGAAATTATTAATTTAATACTTCCAGAACCCGGGCTCTTGACTCTGCTACAATGCCCTGAGACGTTGATTTCGACTAAGCTTTATTATGTAAAAGATTCAGACAAAAGTAATGTGCAAGGCAGAAGGAGTAAGGATCACTACAAAAGAGAGGTGGAGATCTCAGGAAAGAAAGACAAGAATTGTGGGAGTATGAGATTCTGGGTTGCTTGCACTGAGAAAGTTTCCCAATATTAAGAGAGTGAGAGACCAGAAGAATTTTGGAGAACAGTAGAAGTGAGAAAAGAAATTTTAAGATATTTATCTGTATTTGAAGGATACACTTCACCACTACTCCAACTGGTTATTTTGGGGAAGCATAGGTGAATTTGGAATTTATTTAAACTTACTTTTGTAGTACATTTGCTAATTTGAAATGACACTGATATGTTAGTTTGAGGTTTATATAAATTTACTTCATTTTGTCCGAATAATGAATCTATGAGGCAGACACTACTGCTTCCACATTGTATATAGGAAACTATGAATCAGAGAAGTTAAATTAAATTAAGTTAAATTAATTGGTCAAAAGTCACTGAGAAATTGAATAAGAGTTGGGATTTGAGCTTGATCCTGAGTCCCAAAAGCCCCTCTGTCAGTTTGTATATAAGTCCAAACAAATTGGTCTATACCTCAGGTGACAAGATCAAAGTCACACAGAGAAAAAGAAGGATTTAGAATATAAGCCTCTGAACTTTAATTCTAATGATCCTATGGCTATTCTTATTGTTATATCTCCAAAATATATAATGTGTACGCTTTTTATGATACAATAATTCCCATTAGGAACATTTGTAGTTGCAAACAAATCATTGAACTAGCTCACTTATCTACCTTAGCATTTTAACGTAACTTAGCATTTTAACTTAACTGTAAAAGTAAAAATAGTTTATTTATAGTATTTGTGTGTACGTGAATTTTTTATGCTTTACATTCTGTGTTTGTGCCAAAGATGTGTAAGACTTACTTTGTTAGACTTACAAAGAAATGTTGAGTTATGATTGTTCTCTCAGAAAAGAACTCATTCATAAGATGAGGATATAATGTATTTGGCAAAAACATGAAAAAGAAGGGAAATTCTGAACTGAAAAAAAATAGTAATTTCCAGAAGGATTTATCTACAATGTCTCTAATATTTAAACATGAACCTAACCATCCTCAAAAAAAAAAGATACATATGTATGTAGTAAAGTTCGTATGTTTGTGCTTTGTTGTTCTTTGAGTTTGTAGTGAAGTTGCAGGCCATAGACTACATTGGATAACAACCCTGTGACCACAGACATCCAACTCAACTACTCTGAGGTTTGAATTTATCATCTATAAAATAAGGCAATCACTTCTACCTCACATGGTTGTATTTTGTGATCTTTAATTGTGAAATGTCAACTTGACTTGAGGAAGAATCACCTAGCAAATTAGTAAAGCCCCAGGTATGTCTGCGTGTGACCAAGGATACATGGCATGAACAATATACTTATAGTCTGGTCAGAATAAAAAGGAAAAGAAGTAACTTCACCTTTTATTGGAGGAGTGCCTTTCTTTCCCACTGTTCAGGTCTTCAGCAAAGACTCCAGCCTTCCACCACACACTCACAACATTTACTTCAGTGAGCTTTCAGGTCTTTGACCTTTGACTACATCCTCCAGCTTGCCGTTATATAGACAGTTACTTTGTATTCTTCCATCTCTGATTCCACAGATAGTTACTGAGACTCTTCTTCTAGTCCTGTTTAGCAAATGTGACCATGGTGAACATAGAATAAAATAATACTTTTGTTGCTTGTAAATTATTATTAGCAACTCCTCAACAGTCATCAGAATTGATTAAATTTCTCTGAGAGGTACTCATCACAGAAAGCAATGTCCATCATCATTGACCTGCAACATGCATAAACCAAAAAATCTATGTTCATAAAGTCACCATCTGTCCTGATGGTATGACTGGCTAAGTCATTTCCTTCCTTGGGCCTTGATTTTTAAATCTGTAATAGAACCCAATTATGGATTAAGCATTGGGTTCTATGTTCAGCTCTGATTTTAAAATGCCAGTTCTTAATCCTAGTGAGATTCAGAGATTCTTGATCACAAGTCCTCTACAAACAATCCTGGTTGAAACTGTACTAGCACAACATATTCTACCTAAATGAACAATTTTGGATTCTATCAAAAGTTGTAACTAATTTCATTCTACAGAGGATGCATTTTCATCCAGATTTTGAGCGAAGAGGAGAGTAGAGTTTGCTGAAAATGACTTATCTCTAATTTCCTCCCATGAAATGTCTACCAGGTGAATGCTGCTCTGGGCATAAAGATACATACTACTTATCCTTGGAGTAGCTCCAGATACTATAAAGATATCCAAGAATAAATACTTTGACCACAATGTTCAGTAACATAGAGCATATATCTCCGTGAATTTTTCTGTCTCTCATAGAAAATCTTCACATGTGATTCACAGGCTCATTACTTCATTTTGATACAATCATATTTACTGGAACTAGTAACTCGGACAGGCAGATGAAAAGACTCCCTTTGCAACACACACAATTTATGGTGTAGAGAAAGAGGTAAGATATTGATTAATTCATCTTCCAGCTATATGCATAATTACAATTTTGAATAAGAGCTAGAAAAGAGAAGCATGTACTGGATAGATATTAACATTAAGAGGACTTGATGACTTGAAAACACGAGCATAATAAGATCCAGTCTTTAAATTGAGCTCTAAGGAATGAATTTCCTACGATGTAAGAAGAGGTTTGGGGAATTCTTTCTTTATTACTTTGCAGGTTCCCATGGATATAGCAGTGCTGACAAGGAACACTAGCCAAATGGAGAATTAAGCACCAATCTCCATCAAGTTTGGTGGACAAGACAAATAGCCTGAGTGATGCTCATGTGACCAGGTGATAAGAAGAATTATGAAAGCACCTAAGTATGTTTGATGCTGTATACAGAGGTAGCTGTAAAAGCGATTCTGGGGTGGGAGTAATTCTGACTTTAGCATTTGGTGATTTTCATACTGTAAAAGCATTCATCAAAACTTCCAAAAAGATGCAAATGAATATAGAATTGCGAGGAGGTACACATAACTAGCTCTTATACGGCTGTCCTCACTGGCCCTAAAGGACAGCTTCTCAGGAGCACCTGCAAAGGCTTTCATGTGTGTTTGAGCTTCAACTAAGAATTTTATCAGACAAAATATTATCCTATTACAGAAAAAGAGCCCAAAGCCAATGATATTTACTGAATTTCAGGCATGATATTTGGACCAACCTAAATTCAGAGCACTCTCTTATCATTGAGGGCAGGTATGTGTGACTACTGGATTTGACCACTATGTTTACTCTCTTGGGAGAGTATTTCACATTCTAGAGTGTTGCGTCTGCTCAGATTATCAGCCACACAGCCTCAGAACAAAGACTCACTGGACTTGCTCTCAGTCAAATTTTTCCCATGATTGCAGAATGAAAGCAAAATTTTTGGTGGAATACAGTTAAATCAATAAGCAGTGATGATTTAACACATCTCAGAAGCTGCCATGAAACCTGACCCAAGTTTAAGAGCATCACAATAGCCAAACTTCCCGCTGCATATGTAATTCAAGGATATGAATGGAGCTATTAATGGAATTTATCTCCTTTGCATGGAGTTTAACTCACTGCTTTAGCAAGCTCTAAGAGCCCTTTTGTTTTTCTATTAAGCTTCTCTAAAGAGAGACAGATACCTGGTATGACAGATGACTAATGCAAAGCAAGACAAAACAAAATTCATTGTTCCATAGTCAAAGTTCTTGAGAAACTCTAATTCAATGACAGGTGTCTTTCATCACATTGAATCTCTCAGTACCTTTATTCTGCATTAATTGTGGCCACCTTACTAAGGTGTGTTAAGCCTCTATGTCAGGCAATGTGTCAAACACTTTAAATGTATTATCTCACTTACTTTTTTGTCTTATTTGTGAAATGGATAGTATAATAAGCTACATTTTTCTAAGGCTGAAACTCACAAGTTTCAAGATCATCTTAAGGCTCATAAAATTTACTTACCTCACCAGAGATCACAAGAAAAATTAGCAGATTTTGGAACTCAAACCTCTTTGACTTCAGAGCCTATGCACTTAAACTCTGTACTGTTTTCTCTCTACACTGGGGCTCTTCAGTGGAAAGAGAATGCACTAGATTCTAGACATTTCTAAGGATTAAACACTCCTCTAGGGAGCCCTTTTGCTGATCCGCTGTTCAAAAAGTGCTTACCAAAGTGCTGCACATTGTGATCATAACACTAATTTTTGTGGATATAAAACAAAGAAATAAATGGGGAAAAACTGCTTCGAAATTTAAAATTATATTACAGTTATAAAGAAATTAGTAACAAAGGTAATACAAAGGATAATGTTACTCATTTAACAAAAGTTATTAACAAAAGTAATATATGAGTTGGTGTTATGGAAAGAGTGTTAGATTTAGAGTCTAGAGAAACTCTTTTCTTTCCTGAGGACATTGCAAACCATCATTGTAATGTTGGATATGTCATTTTATCTCCAAGACCTCAGTCTTCTTTGCAAAGAAATTATCCCATATGAAAGTATCTTCCAATTTATTGGTGATAGAGTAAATCTATTATGGTCATTTTCCAGTCCTTACATATTTCATTATGTAGGCAACATGACAGGGCCTGGTCATTCTTTCACTTTTCTGAAAGTTTTTGTTTGTTTGTTGGTACTGGGGATCAAACTCATGTCCTTGCACTTGTGCCACTGAGATAACCCTCCAGCCCTTTGTGAAAGTTTTTGTGTGCAACTGACAATTCTGAAAAGTAAGAAATGTGCCACAAACAGCTATACTGTGAAACGCTCCTGATTTAAAAAAAAAAAAAAAAAAAAAAGCTTGCTTGCTGCTTGTGACAAAATCACTGGATTCCCTAAATTGAGGACTCCTCTTTCACAGTATACTTACTTAGTATGAAGGTTCTACCTGGTCTTTCTTGTTACACTGTGAACTGAGGGCTTGTGGAACTGATGCAACTATGCTGGTTTTCTTGCTACTGATTTTCCAGTAAGTGATAAAAGCTTTATCTCCCAGGAGTGTTATGTTTTTCATCAGCACCCAAGCAAATATTGAAGACTAGACTGTTAGTTTGTAGAGTTCTTTTGCTTCCACCTCTGGTCTCCATGTCAGACCTCTTTAAATAGGGCAACATCCTAATAGATGGCACCATAAGAAAGTACATGTTATCTCCAAATTTAGTACAATAAAGGGAAATCATGAAGTAGAAGATATAACCATTTTCTTTTATAGTCACCTGTTCATTCTTTCAACAGACAAATTTTGAGTCAATGCTCTATGTCAGGCCCTAAGCAATAAATGATATGGATAAGACAGTCCTGTTTACAGTAAGCTATTTGTTGAAACCAAGTACTTTTACAATAAGCAATTAAACAATGGTTGAAATTACAGGTATTTCCTTAAACAGGTTCATGCAGCACCAAAATAAAAGATCAATTCTGTAAATTTTGTGAAAATTTCAGATAATTTACAGAAAAGCCTGAGTTTGCTTGTAACTTAAAGTGGGTACTGTATATGAAGTTATCTTGTACCACGTAATCTGTGTGTGACTCCTTATAGGTGCTCAGCAATTCTTTTCTTAACCTTAATCAGATTTAGATACCTTTTATCATTGCATACCTGAGTTTTGATTTTGTTTTGAAACATCTATATATCTATAAATGATCAATTTGTTCTCATACTAACACAAATTATTAAAATTCATTCTAAATCTAGCAAAAGGGCTATTCAGTACATTTTTAAGGGATTTAAGCCATTTGTAGCAACAAGTAGCCTGTGTTTTCTATGAAGAAATCACACAAAACACCAAAAACCATTAGGATTTCCCTGGGAGACATTCTGGTTTTTAAATTTTAATTTTGATGAATTAGATTAGTAGAGGAGGATAGAAATTATGGTGTCTTCTTGCAAGGAGAACTATTTACTCTGTCACCCAGAAGATGAAGCCAACATTTTATGGTTCCAAATTGCCCTAAATGTTGCCTAGTAATTCCCCCCAAGTGAGTTTGAAATACAGATAACTGCAGTATAACTCTCTTAGCATTGTGGCCCAAGCAATTCTACAACATAGATAACATAGAAAAAATGTTGGAAGTAACATGCCTATGAAGTTTGTTCATATATTAATCCATTCATTCAACAAACGAATACTTGAGGTAATTCATGAGAACTATGTAGTATTTGTCTAAGTATTTGTGGCATATTTGATATATGATATATCTAAAGTAACTGAAACTTACCTCAAAATCTGAAACTAAGAGGACTGTTAACCCTTGAAGTGGAATTTTCTGAATGAACAAAGCATTTTCCTACCCAAAAAGATATATCCTTGGTGAAAAGTTTAATAAAAGCTTAAGTCATTAAAGTCAGATAGAAAATAGCCAAATCAGATCAGCTTGAAAAGGGTGCTGGAAGCAACAGGTTAACAAAGACTATGCAGCATCTTCTATATTTGGGTAGAGGAGGGAAGGCAGAATAGTAACAAATAGGTAATATAATTGCAATTTTGAGCTACAGATATGATTAAAATAGCCAGATATGCAGAAGACAAAAGCAAGTAAGTGTCCTAAATTTTGTGAGACCTAGCTAGATTTCCAATTTAACAAGAGGTATGTTATTTGATTTGGGAATCTATGTGTCAATGGTTGTTCTAGGAAGGCAGAGCCAGAAATGTTGCTATTTATATTAATCCAACTTAGAAAATACATCCAAGAACTAGTATCAATTCTTAAATTATTCCAAAATATCAAAATGGAAGGAATTCTTCCAAAGATATTCTGTAAGGCCAGTGTTATCCTGATACCAAAATAGACAAGGACACATAAAGATGAAAACTACTGGCCAATATGTTTGATGAACGTAGGTGCAAAAGTCTTCAACACCTCCTTGGCAATGGAGTTGTAAATCTACTATGGGCATTTTGCACTCTTACATGTTTTATATGCAAGCCAAATTAGAAGACTAGCTATTCTTCACTTCTGTGAAAGTGTCATTGAAATAATCTTCAGGTTTTTGTGTGTAAACAGCAATTGTGAAAATTAAGAAATGTACTACTATCAGACCAAATTCAACAGCATGTTAAAAAGGTTGTCAATATAATCAAGTGAGATTCACCACAAGATACAAGGATGGTTTAACACAAGTAAACACGTAAATGGGATGCATCACATTAGCAGAAAGAAGGATGAAAATCTTAGGGTCATCTCAATAAATGCAAAAAATAAAAGACATTTAATAAAATCTGCCACCCTCTCATACAGATGCTACACAAATCAGTCAAAAAAGGAACTTACCTCCACATAACACATACCAACAGCTAACATTACACTAAATAGAGAAAAACTACAAGGTTTTCTCCGAGATCTGGAACAAGACAAGATTGATAAATGGATGAAGAACATGTGGTGCATATATACAATGAAGTACTATTCAACCATAAAAAGAACAAAATTCTGTGACTTGTGACAATATAGAGGGAACTGAAGATCATTAATGTAAGTGAATTAAGCCAGCACAATAACCAAGTATCACTTGACCATTGCCATATGCGGAAAATAAAAAAAATTATCTCACAGAAATAGAGTAGAATGGAGGCTACCAGAGGTTGGAGACAGCAGTGAGGAGAAGAGATAAACAAAGATTGCTCATTGGGTACAAAATTATAGTTATAGTTACACTAAGTTTTCATGTACTATACTGCATAATAGGATGATATAACTAGCAATAATATTTCATACATTTCAAAAAGCTAAAAGAAAGATTTTGGATATTTCCATCATTAAGAAACAATAAATGTCTAAGAAGATAGATTTATTTAACCATTTTAAGCAGTACATAGTGGGCACCTAAATTGAAATATCACATGTGACCCCCTATTTGTGTGGATAAATTTTATGTTTAATGTACCAGTTAAAAATAATTTAAATTTTTAAAAAGAATAAATAATTGATTCAGACAATATAGAAGCCATAAAGGATAACTCTTGGGATAATGGAGAAATAAGTCGCCACATAAAATTCATGCTTGTGAAAGCTTCTTTTAGTATGAAGTATGGCCATCTGGGGTTTAAGTAATAATGCTGAATGAATGTACACTATTTCTTAACCCATGACTTTATTTCTCAGCTTCCTTTGCAGCTGGGCATGACTATGTCTCCAGCTTTTTCCAATTAGAAAGGAGTGGAGATAGGTGTAGAACTTCTGCCTCAGTTTATTCAAGTTGTGGTCCAGGTTTGATTGTGGATAACAGAAGAATATTATAGATGGCAGAGAAGCAAAATGGAAGGAAGCCAGATACCTCTATGACCTTAGGAAGCTAAAATGTTCCAAAGCCCTGGACTGCTACCTGTGAAAGAATGTTAAATTTTGAAATCTCATTGGCACGTCAACTAACTTAGTGTTTGATCTAACAGTTATTCAGAAAAGAACCTCTGACCAGGGTTAGTATTTGTGAAGAGATAGGACTTTTCAACAATTACTTTGAAAAGTTGACTTGAATCTGGAAAAGAGAAACAACCTTGCAAATACTGGTGGAGTTAAACTATGTTCACTCAGCCAAAAGAATACATCAGTGGGTCACAGTGTATGCGAGGGGAGTGTCAGAAGGTAGCATCCCCATAAACACTCAGCCAGAAACATAACCACTTACTCAAATCATCCTCAAAGGTCACTTCTCCTTTGTCACACTTTGGGAAGAGATACACGTGTGGTCACAGAAGCCTCCGAAAGAAGGTCTATACAATTCCTTGTATTCCAACCAAATTAGTTAAAGTTGGCCGTGCAGAGTTCCTTTACTCTTTGATCTTTCCACTTCTCCATCCTTTCGCTCTGTCTTTTCAAATTGCCAGCTCTTTTCTTTTGGTGACTGAAGGCCTGAAAGCAGCTCACTGAGAGAAATGGAACCTTCTGTTGCTACCTCCTTTTTACAGAAGCAGAGGTGCAGAAAGATCAAGAAACTGACCCAAGTTACATGGCTAGAAAGTGATAAAACCAGGATTCAAGCTCAGGTAACCTAATACAAAAATCTAACACCTTAATTACCAAAATACACTCAGCTCTAGTAAAATTTTTAAAGTACAGCAAATACCAAGCAATCAATCCTTTATTTTGCTTCTGTTGAATGCCTCTAAAAATAATCTCCCTGTGCTATTATGCTAAAAGATTTCTTTCTGCCAGGGATAAGGAGGAGTAGGATGAGGGCTACAGAAAACTATATCTTGTCAAACCTAGAGCATATTAAACTTAGTTCTCAGGAAATGATGCACCATTTATATATATCATGCCATCATGAGATAACATTATTATCATTGCACATATGTGGGATCACCACACATATATAAGATAGCAGAGGTAATATTTAATTAAATGTGTGTAATTACCATATTTCCTTTTGCTTCTTAAAAAAAGTAAAAATAATTTTTAAGGTCTAGAAATACAGCCAAAGGACCCTGGCAGTAGTAAAGCAGTGTCCTTAGACATGTCACCTGCCCTACTGTCACTTTTGTGTCTACCCCGCATCGGTTCTTTTCCCTTGTCTTCGCTATCCCTTTCCATACTTCTCCATACTCATACATACTCAAGCCTCCTTCTCCAGTTAAGTTTTGCTCAGCTACAGCAAAGAGCCCAGGTACTCCATCAAACTACAATGGAGGTGAATTGTCACCCTGAATACGTAACCCAGAATGAGAGTATTCGTAGTCTGACAAAACTGATTCACCAGACTGTCTAAAAGAAATTATGTGCCAGAGACATAATTTAGACCACTCAATTACCTTGTTGCCGCCCATATTTCAGTCTGGAAAGAAACTATTATAGTGTAACTTCTTATTACCTGAAACTAAGTTGAACCAAGTGTAACTTTTTAGATCAGTAAACTTAAAAACCCAAAGCTTAAATAAGCTTCATGTGCATTTCTCCCTAAAATGCAACAAAGGAGAAGTGACCTACTAGATTATCACTGAGTCAACTGAGTGTGCTTGATTCTGGGCTGGTTAACAGTACTTCAGACAGCAAGAGCAAAGCGAGCAGTTCAGCCAGCCATGCAGGTGTGATGGCTTTTCACAGCTGGTCACAGAAACACAAAGTCAAAGCATAGTCACATATAATGCTACCAAAAAAAAAAAAAAGCCATGTTCACAATGAAATTTACTCATCATTAGTTATTGCTTCACTTGTGCCAAAGTGTCAAGTTGCATTTTTAGCTTTATTGTATATTTTTTATTTCCTTTAATGTCTAGGCATGCTTTACATGGCATATAATCTGTAACTATAATATTATTAAATAAGTGGTTGTTAAAAAGCTCTAAAAATAAAGAGAAGTCAAGCAAAGCTGGAAAGCAGCCTTGTAGTGATACTGTAGCTCCCAGTGTGAGAGGTACGTCTTCCAGAAAGCTGCAGAGTTATCTCAGAGGGCCATATAATCAATCCTCTGTGTCCCAACCACTACCATGGCTGCTTCTGTGATGAGCAAAATCTTAGCTTCAAAGTGGCATTATATCCATATTGGTTTCTTGCCATTGTAACACAGTAGGATGGTACTTTTTACATGAAAAAGAAGTCATCATTTTTGAAAGTATGGAAAACCACTGAAATCACATTGATCTTGACACAATTTAACATAATGTAAAAGTTAGCACAAGAATGGTACTCAGGAAGAGTATCATATTAGTAATACAACTGTCCTCAGAACAATGATTGTGTCAAAACATAGTGTTTTTCATTCTTTGTGACTTTATTCACAGTGATTGTCTCTTAGTAGCACAGGCTACAGAATAATAAACTTTTAACTGTATCACAAATGCACAGATTTTCTTGAAAGAAATTATTATACATAAAGACTGTTCTAAACAAAAACATAGTAAGACAGCAAAATTTACCAACCTGTTCAACTTTTAAATTAAAAATAAGACATTTCTTCCTGTTTCTTAATTCATATCCTGAATTTGCCAGGAACCCAGTTCAATAGGAAAAGTATATTGGTTGGTCACATAAGGGAAAGAGGAGCTCCCAGTTTGTACATATACCTGAAGTTCAACTCTGTCAGAGGACCAATTAGACACAGGAACCAAAAGTCCATGTCCACCATTACCACAGTATCCCAAACGAAAGAACTTGAACATTATATTGCCTCCCTGGAACTAAGGGTATCAGTTCAGATTAAGGAAATTTCCGTATTTTATAACATTTATAATTACTTGCCTCATTTTCTTTTTAAAAATATCTACAGGAAAGAAAACAATTTGGCTGACACGTACTATAGGCAAACCAGAAAGAAAGCTGTCTATAATTAGCTGGTGACATCTGAGTAAGAATTACGTCCCCACCACCAAACACTTCGTTTAAGGGAAAATTCGATGAATATTTGTGGAATAAATAAATGAATTTGTAAATGATATTCTTAAAGGCAAACTGGGCTCCCGAGTTGCCCATTTCACTATTTCTCTGAAAAATTGATTATATATATTAACATATTATATATATATATATATATATGGCTTTTAGCATATATTTGTAGTACATGATGATTAATTCCTAATAGGGACTTTGTACACATGTACAACACTTCACAATTCTTCTTTTTTTTTAAAATCTCATTTTTTATCCCCATGATCCCCTCTCCTTTTATCTGCCATTTAATTATCTTCTATTGTCTGTATTTTATTTTTCCCTTTATTTGTACGCTGGGTTTCTTATATGAAAGAAACCATGCAATATTTAAGCTCATGTGTCTGATTTACTTCACTTAAAATTGTGTTCTCAAGGTATATCCATTTTCCTACAAATGATTCAAGTTTATTCTGTATGGCAGATCAGTACTTCATTGTGTATAAATAAGACATTTTCTTTATCCATTCATCTGTTGATGGACATATAGTCTTCTTCCATGATTTAGTTATTATTAATTGTGCTTCTGTAAACATGAAAAATGCATGTATCACTGTAGTCTGATGTCTTTATCTCTTTCTAGAAGATACCTACTAAGGGAATATCTGGGTTGAAAGTGATTTCTATTGTTATTTTTTTTAAAATCTCCATACTGATTTCTATAATGGTTGTACCAATTTACACTCACACCTACCAACACTAAAATAGACTATCTTTTCCCCTGCAGATTCATCAGCATTCAAATTATTTGATTTCTTGAAGATAGCTATTTTTCCTGGAATACGATGAAATTTCAGTACTATTTTAATTTGCGTATCTCAATGGTCAGCAATGTTTAATATTTTTCATGATTTATTGGCCATTTGTACTTCTTCATCTGAAAAGTGTCCATTACAGGTGCCCATTTTTAACTGAGGGCTTAAATTTGAGAGATGTATTCTCTATATATTCTAGATATTAGTGCTTTGTCTGAGAAATAGCTACTAAAAAGTATTTCCCTTTCTATAGATTGTCTCTTCACTATGTTTGTTGTTTCCTTTGCTGTGCGGAAGCTTTTTAACCTGATGCGATGCCATTTGTTGATTGCTTATATTGTTTTTTGTGCAACAAGTGTTCTGTTCAAAAGTCCTTGCTTATAGCTATCCCTGCAAGATTTCTGCCTAGTTTGTCTTCGTACTGATTAAGTACTTCTACTTTAACATTTAGATATTTGATACATTTTGAATTTAATTTAGCGCAGATAAAAGATATGGGTCTAGGTTCAGTCTTGGGAATGTAGATAGCCAGTTTTCCAAGCACCATTTGTTAAAGAGGCTATCATTAATCTCTTTGATCTTTGATCCACACGTCTGTTTTTGAGCCAGTGCCGTGCTGCTTTTATCACTGTAGCTTTGTAAAATGATTTCAGATCATTGATGCTTTCTGCTTTGTTATCCAGGATAGCTTTTGATATTCTGGGTGCTGTCTGGTTCCATATGTATTGTAGGATTATTTTCATTAGATCTGTGAGGAACACTGTTGGTATTCTGACTGAGATTTCATTAACTCTATGCCAGTTTTAATAGCATAGCCATTTTGTCTATACTGGTTCTACTCATCCAGGAACATGAGATAGCTTTCCTTTTCAATATTCTTTATCAGAGTCATAAAATTTTAATTATAGGCTTCGCTAATTTTCTTAGTTAGATTAATTCCAAAGTTCTTAACTCTTCTAAGAATTGCTAACTATTTAATTTTTCTTCTTGTTATTGTGAATGGTATTATTTCCTTAATTTCTGTCTCAGTCAGTTCATTATTAGCATATAGGAATGCAATTGATTTTTCTGTTGATTTTATATCCACCTACATGTTTGTTAATTATAGGAATCTTTTGGTAGATAAGTTTAGGTATTCTATGTAGAGAATCAAGTCCTCTTCAAATAATGATAATTGGACTTTATTCTTTCCTCTATGTATCCTTTTTATTTCTTTCTCTTGCATGATTTCTCTCTTAATGACTCAAGGATTATGCAGAGCAGGAATTTAGATAGTGGCTATCCTTGTCTTTTTCCTGATTTTAGAGGTAAAGTTCTCAGTTTTTCTTGGTGTAATATGATGTTAGCGGTAGGTTTGTCATAAATGACTTAAGGAGTTTTTTTCATGAATAGATGTATTTTGTCTAGGATTTTTCTGGATCCATTGAAATGATCATGCGATTTTTATACTTGCTTTACTTATGTGACAGAGTATATTTATTGATATATGTATGTTGAACCATTCTGGCTCCCTGGGATGAATCCTACTTGGTCATGATATATGATCTTTATAATGATCTTTATAATGATTTTTCACATTTTGTTTGCCAGTATCTTGAGAATTTTTGTGTCTAAATTTGTTAGAGATTGGCACATATTTGTCCTTTTCTTGTTTTGTTATGTTTTGTTTTGTTTTGTTTTTGTTTGTTTTTGTTGTTGTTGTTGCTGAGTCCCTGTCTGATTTGGAAATCAGAGTAATGCTAACTAGCTTCCAGGAATGAGTCTGGAAAGTATTAATTTCCTTTCAATTTCATTAAAGAGTTTTAGGAGTATTGGCATTAGATCTTTCATGAAGTTCCTATAGAATTCAGCAGTGAATTCATCAGGTTCTGAGTTTTCTTATTTGGTAGACTTTTTATTACTGTTTCAATTTCATGGCCTTTTATTGGATTATTCAAGATTTTTAAATCTCTTTTCTTCACTTTTGGTAATTCATGCTTCTATAAATCTTTTCCATTTCTTCTCAGTTCTCTAATTTATTGGGGAACAGCACAGTTTCGTAATATCATTGCTAAGAACCTTGATTTCAACGTTATCTGTTGTGACTTTACCTTTTCATTTTTAATAGCATTTCTAGTTTTCTAAGATCCTTATTTTTTTTTTTTTTTTTGGTAAGAGTGGCTAAGGGCTTGCCTATTTTGCTTATTCTTCCAAAGAAAAACAGTTCTTTTATACATTGATTCTTTGTACTGCTTTTTAGTCTTCATTTCATTGATTTGTTTTGATATGTGTAATTTTCCTTCCTTTGCACCAACTCTGGATTTGGGTTGTTTTTGCTTTTCTAGGAGTTTAAGATTCATCATTGGGTTATTTGAGCTTGCTGATGTCAGCATGCACTGCTATAGACTTCCTTCTTAGGACGGCTTTCATTATGTTCTGTAAATTCTGGCATGCTGTACAGATTATCATTTAATTCTAGAAATTGTCTGATTTCTTCCTTGATTTTTTTCTGTTACCCATTTATTGTTCAGGAGTGCATCATTTAATTTCCATGCATTTGCATATATTATGTGATTTCTTTGTCATTAATTTCTGGTTTCATTCAACTATGATCTCATAATATGCGTGGTAAAATTGTGATCTTTTTCCATTTACTTAAGTTTGCTTTACAGGTAGTAGGTTTTCTACTTTAAAGAAAGTTCTATATGCTGCTGAACGTGCAATCTTTTGTCATTGGGTGGAATGCTCTGTATATGTCTATTAAGTTCATTCAGCTGTGGTATTTCTTTGTTGATTTTTTCTGTCTAGTTGATCTATTTGGGGCAGTAGGGTACTGAGATCCCCCATGACAATGTTTTGGTGTTTATTTGATTTTTCATGTCCATTACTGTTTGCTTAAATAAAATAATCAAATCAAGCAAATAAAGATAATAATAATTTTAAAAGAGAAAAAGAAAACAGGTGATAAATTTCCAAAAACTACTAAAAAGAAAGAGAGAGAGAGAGAGAGAGAAAGGGTTAAAGGAAAAAGGAATCCCTCTGTATTTCCAAATGAGTAGTTTCTTTCCTTCCAGGATCTATGGCAATTCAAATTCTTCTCTGCCCCATTTTATAGCCTGTGGGTTTGTGAGGGGACCCCTCTGCTCAAGAGATTTTCCTGTTTGTAAACTCAAGACCATGGCAACTGTCCAAGCCAAGGCACTTTCCCACTCACCTTGGTGCATAGAGAAACCATCAGACCATTGGTTTCCACTGAACGTTGGCACTGGGGCAGGGGTTCAGTGATCCTGCTAGACTCAATGCCATCACCTTCAGATCCAGCCACTTCTGGAACCTGGTCTCCCCACTGAATGTATGTCCTGTGTCCTTCCTGGCCTCAGCTCCCACTCACCTTGGTGCATAGAGAAACCATCAGACCATTGGTTTCCACTGAATGTTGGCACTGGGGCAGGGGTTCAGTGATCCTGCTAGACTCAATGCCATCACCTTCAGATCCAGCCACTTCTGGAACCTGGTCTCCCCACTGAATGTATGTCCTGTGTCCTTCCTGGCCTCAGCTTGAATTTCACAGTGGATCTCTGGGTATCTATGTCTAGTCCTCACCCTTTTGGTATTTGTCTCCTGTGGATGTATCTTGCCCAGTCACTGTGTTAGGGTAATGCTTCAGATTAATACAAGACAGCTCATTATATTAGTTCATCAAAAAAATGGTTCGTGCTTTCATTGCTTATTTTTTCGTGTCTACATCTTGTAATCTGAGCAACTACTTTGAAGATAACAATATGCAACATATCAGCTATTGTTAATATCCTATTATTTTGTTTTGAAATACTGTATCATCGTTTTTATTCTTTTTTCATTTTAAAGCTTATAAAAAGAAGAACTAGAATTAGAAACTGTAGCATACGTATTCTGGGGCTCAGTTCCATACACACAACCCCTTCCCAAAATGGTGGCAGATTAAACTCTCTCTGGCAATGAAATAGGCACTGAACTGATTTTTTTCTCCAATTCTAACCCACCATGAAGAAGTTGCTCTCAGCATAAAACCTCATACTGATTTTTTGTTTTGTTTTTACATTTTTTAGTTTATACCACTAAATAATCTGGTAACAATCTTTAATATCTATGTCATTTATATCATATTTGTGTCTTGTATCTGAAACTTAACCTTGATCCAGAAAACAATTAAAATAATAATTTTTTATTTAGGTGGGAGGTTTGAAGCTAGATGAGTATTTATTTTTTATTTTCAATTTTGGTTGTATTATCTATAAACTGTGACACTGGACAGTGTTATAATCTGAAGAATAAAGATGAAATAATGCACTTACACAAAAATAATTTCTGTGTATAAATTTTATATTCATATATCTACTATAGAGCTGTTAATTAATAACAGCCATAGAAGTTCAGCACATAGGAACACATAAGCAAGATGGTAATGATGACGATGATGCATCATTGAAAGACACAAGAAAGTTCTTTGCCATCAAGTTTCAAGGAAATATCTAACAGTCTTACTAAGTTCTGATTTTTTTTGGCAAAAAAATTTTTGAAGACAGTTCTTTCAGATCAAATCCTAGCTGGTAGTGAATGAGAGTTGGTTGAGGGTTCAGGGCTGGGGTCATAGTAATAGATGAGTATGAGATTGCTGGTTAATGTTTGTGAAGCATTTTGGGGGTCTAGTACTCCTAGGTATTTTGGGGGGCTAGCACTGCTTGCTTATCCATTATTTCTCCCTTAAGGAGCAAATTTCCCCAGGCTTACCTCTCTGGAGCTTTGACCTCATCCTTGACCAGGTAATTTGTTTCATGGTCACCTGTGCAACCGTGTGCTGAGGGGAATCAGGTTCAAAGTCAGCTAGGAGTTGACAGTTGGACATCCATTGTGGGTAGGGTCATCCTCCTGACTGTTGCTTTTTTATATAAATAAGGTGATTCCTCATACAAACTCACAGTTATAAGAGACTATCACTTTAGAGCTGACTTTGCTATTATCCCCTTTTCAAATACACAGATTCAGGATGTAATCTGAAAGAGATTTATCAAACCTAAATTATAAACCTCTAAATTTCTTGAAGAATGAGAAGCCTAAAAAGCTGGAAATTATAGGAAATATACTATTACTGAAATTTCTCACTTGAGTTTCCTCCCATGAAACTAAAACCATTAGTGAAACAGTAGTGTCTGAGAATCACATACAGCTGTGAATCATGCATGATGTTCTTCCACTGCATGGCACTGAAGACAGAACCAAGGCTTACTATGTGCTCCATGTGTACCTATTTCTACTTCAATCTAAGTCCTCCACATTGTAATTACTTCCTTATGATCTGGTCTTCCCTATGAGATTATGAGCTCCTCAAGGATGAGAATGTCATTTTATTAGTTTCTATAACTACAGCTTAACAGATTAGTATGGGTTCAGAGTCACATAAATATTTTCTAGATATTACTGAATACATTTTCTGTCTTAGTAAAGCTTCAATGAAATATCAGATAAAACTCTCACTACTGTTTTGCTTTTGAGACCAGCTCTGTGCCTCACTTGCCCTATATTTTCCTTCATTGCATCTTCTTTTATTTTATACAAACCATAATATCACAAATAGTAAAGGACAGACAACCCCAGAGGCAGGATTAAGACAAGCAATAACCAGGATTCCCATCGTCATCCATTACTATGACCCCAGCCCTGAGTTCTCAACCAACTCTCATTCATTACCAGCTAGGATTTGATCTGAAAGAACTGCCTTCAAAAACTTTTTTGCCAAAAAAAATCAGAATGTAATAAAACTGTTAGATATTTCCTTGAAACTTGATAGCAAAGAACTTTGGTGTGTCTTTCAATGATGCATCATCGTCATCATCACCATCTTACATATTCCTATGTGCTGAACTGCTATGGTTGCTATTATTAATTAACAACTCTGTAGTAGATGTACACATATGTAATTTATATACAGATGTTATTTTTGTGTATGTGCGTTATTTCATCTTTATTATTCAGATTAGAACACTGTCCAGTATCACAGTTTATAGATAATAGAACCAAAATTGGAAATAAAAAATTAATACTCATCTAGCTTCAAACCTCCCACCTAAATAAAAAATTATTATTTTAATTGTTTTCTGGATCAAGGTTAGGTTTCAGATACAAGACATAAATATGAGAAAAATAACATAGTGACCTAAGAGGAATTTTTAAACTTTTTCTTATTCATTCATCAGCATTTGTTGAGCAACTACAATGTGTTAGGCACTATTTTAAATGATGAAGCCTAAAAAAACAAGACTCATTTTTTAAGATGACCCAAATCTAATCGTGAAATCAGAATTCCAGTTTCTTACAAATTGTTCTGCTGTAAACATGGGTGCACATATATCTCTGTAGCATGACATTTTCAATTTCTCTGGGAAAATACCCAGAAGAGGAAAAGCTGGATTGAATGAGACCTCCAATCCTAGTTTTTTGAGGAATCTCCACATTGATTTCCACAGTGGCCATGCCAGTCTACACTTCCACCCACAGTGGAGAATTGTTCCTTTTTTCCCACAGCCTCACCAACATTTGTTATTGGTTGATTTCTTGATGGCACCAGTTCTTTCTGGAGTGAGATGGAATCTCAAAGTTGTTGTAATTTGCATTTCTCAAATGACCAGGGATGTGTAAGTGAAATAAATCAAACTCGTATTTGTAAATATTGTATTGTCTCCCTAGTGTAAAAAACAACTACAAGAGTATTAAGATCCAAAGTGTACAATACATAGTGTGATAATGAAAGGGAAAGAAAGTGCTCAAAAGGAAAGAACAACTGGGATAGGGGAAAGGAGAAAAGGAAGAAGGGAAAAGATTATATGTATATATATATACATATATATATATACACACACACACACACACACACACACACAGGATAGATAACTATACTACTTATCTGTTAGTTCATCCAAAAGAACAGCTTGTGCTTTCATTGTTTGATTGTTGATCATTTTATCATGCCTAAATCTTGTAACCTGAACAACTACTTCTAAGATAACAATATGCAATATATTAACTAGTGTTAATTTCCTACTTTTTTTGAAATTCTGTATTGTTTCTATCTTTTTGCTGTTTTGCTTTTCAAAATAAAAGAAATTTTAAAAAGGAAAAAAGAATTCCAGTTTCTTGACTTGCACACTGGTTAATTCTGGACATAATCATTCTGCTGCTCTTGTCATCTCTTTTCTTTCATCTTTTACTGCTTTACTTATCTTTTTCAACAGCACTGATAATACTGCCTCATAGGATTAGTCTAAGAGTTGACTAAAATCAATGAGACTAAATTATTACAGTGACTGATAGGGCTCTAAGTGATCACACGCTGCTTAGCCACATATATGCATGGTTAACTCAGTCTGGTCTTTCAAGTTTTGCACAAATGTCACATTCAAAGGAATGCAAATATGATTGGAAAATTGTACTGACTCTTTCCCTCACTGGCATATTTAGAACTGTTTCTTTTCTATATAGAATTTATCACCTTTTAACACATACTATAATTAGCATATCACATTATTTTACTCATCCATTCATTATCTTCTTCCCTTTCCATTCAGATGAAATGTTTGTATATTTTATCCACTGATCCACTGATGTATCCTAAGCACCTAGAAGAATCCTACCTCACAATGTACTAAATAGTATAGGTTAAATAATGGAAGCATGTGAGTTTTCACAGAGCTTTACATAAATTGCTCAAGATATTGTTAAAATATATCCCATTTCTTTAAGAAATTTCTGAGATAATCAAAAACTCAATCTGAAGAAATTGTTAAATAAGCATTTTCTATTGCAAAGTTTTCTCTCCTAACAAAGCTCTTTTCAGTTTGACTGACGCTTTCATTTTTTTTTACACACTGCTTGTACCTTTCTTGCATGAAGGATTTTCTGCAGTGATTCTACTCATACTGAGTTTTTCACCAATTTTACCCTATGCTGAGCAACATGTAAGTAGAGGAAACTGCACAACCTCCAGTTCTGTCTCTCCTGAGGGCCGCATTGGGCATACACAAACTCATCATTACACATTGGCATTTCATTAAATCAAAACTTGAGCTTTCGTCATTATTCTGAAAATAGGGAGACAGTCAGAGGAGTGTGGCAAAAAAAATTAAGACATAAGCAGTAGCTTCAAGTAGTGTCCAATATATTATGATTTAAGAAATAATTTAATATGACAGAATGCTTGTACTTAACTCATGGTTCTACCACTTAACAGTCCTGTATAACCTTGCACAACTGACAATTTCTTTGACCCTGAAATTTCTCACCTGAGAAAAATACAATAGTAATACCACATCAGAATAATTGTGAAGGAAAAATTGTCCTTAAGAATGAGGGGTCAACATTTTAAGCTTAGTGCTCAGAATACAATAGACAATGCTTAATAAATCTTAACTTGCAATTAAATATTATCTGACAAATGAATATCAAAAAAGAATAAATAACCATCAAGAATGAAGATCAGTAACATAATACTTAAGATTAGTGTCAGCTACAGTAATCAAGAAGAGGGCTTTTCTTTATTGATTTATCCATTTCACCCTGAAAAGTTCTCTGTGGAGAAGGCAAGAGAAAATAAACACAATATATTGTAAAATATGTGACAGGAACTGGGTGCATTGACAACATGAAATATACATTTAACATGAAATATATACATATATATAATATACTACGTATTTCATATATATATATATACACACACACACACACACACACACACACATTGGTGGGTAAACATGTAAAGATCTGTTTGGAGTTTTGCACTGTTTCTAGGTGAGATATCACAAGGATTTGAAAGAAGGGTACCATAAGTAGGAATAAAGAGTAGAGGGTAAAAGCAAGAACTATTTGGCAAAAAAAAAAAAAAAAAAAAAAAAAAAAAAAAAAAAAAACAACTATTTGGCAAATCATTACTATTGAACATGTTCAATTCCCTAACCTCATTTAATTTATCAACAGCATTCTACATTCTACATAAAGTTGATTATTCTTTCATCGTTGAACACCACCCATATATTGAGGATCGAGACAGGGCCTCATGGCTAGGCAAGGGTTCTACCACTGAATCCCTAGCCACATTTTCATCTCTGGATCACACTATGTTTCTGCATTCTTCGCTGGTAGCTCCTTCTTGGTAGACTTGGTGGTTTCTTTCTTTTCTTATCCTCTTAATCTTGGGACTTCCAACATTACGTACTAGTACTAGTACTTCTCTTTTCTAGTTGCATTTATCCCTTTGAAATTCTTCTCAATTTCATGGCATTACATTTCACCTGTATGTTTGTAACTCATAAATAAATTCTTATGTCTAGGTTAAAATGTTCCCTTGAACTCTAGATTTGTACATTCAATTTCTTTCTATACATATGCAAATGGATAGTAAATAGACATCTCTAATATGGCCCCAAACAAACTTCTAATCTTCCACACTATACGTATTTTACCGAAGGTTTTCTGCATATCAGTTATTCACAATGCAACTTTTTGAGATCCTCAAAACATCAATCTCAGAGTGACCTTTGACTCCTCTATTTCTCTTATACCCATATCTAATTCACCAGAACATACTACCAGTTCTACCTTCAATCTATCCCAGAAAATAAATTCCCATCTATACCATAACTATTATCCTAGTCTATGTAACTCACCATTACCTCTCACCCGAATTTTTGCAGTGACCTAAAAGGTCTCCCTGTTTCCATACTTGACACCTTTGGACTAGTCTCCACACAGTGGTCAAAAGCATCCTTTCTAGATTTTTAGTAACATAATGCCCCTCATTTGCTCAAAAGATTCACAAATCCCTGACTTGTTCAGATTCCAAGTGAATAAATTTCCTATACCTATAGGCTCTCATGCAATATAATCTTCATTTTCTTGTCCATATGTTCTAATTCCCTTCATTCCACCTTGCTATTCTCTCTTTTCTAGAGATAACCCAAACATACACACACCTGATGTCTTTTGCTCTTGCTGCTACTTGAATCTTCTCCTTCACTTGCTTCAAATCATTGCTGTGATGTCATATTTTCAATGAAAATGTTCCTCATCATACCATTAAAATTAACACTTTCCACCCTTTCCACACTCTTCCCACTACCCATTTCCTACCTTATTTTCTCCATCGTGCATATCATCTCAAACATTTTATATAACGTTCATATGATCTACTTTCCTCATAAGATGATAAACTACAAGAAATCAATTATCTTTGTTATTCCTTGAATATTTCTGGAGACTTTAGTGGTTTCTGAAAGGAGCATTTAATACACAGATAATGGGTACTCAATGAAAAGTTACTGAATGAATCAGATGGTTACTAACTCAATATGAAGAGGGGAGGTTTAGAGATAAAAATGACTCTACACAGTAATGTTACTGTTATTGAGTAGAGGACAAAAGTCAAGTTAAGTGTAGAAGATGACAAATTAAGTTTGAAGTGCTTTTTTCAAATTTAATGTTCCTTTAAGCCATTTGAATAAAGATAACTCTTTTCATGGTTCCCTGTGCTGCAAATTCTTTTCACATTGACCTCTCAGAATTCTTAACTCCTTGAATGTCTCCTCAAGTTGGGAGACAGTAGAACTCTTTTGTCCATCATCACTGTGCTACAGCCTGCAGTCTCTCTAGACAGTACATGTAATTATTACAGGATTTATGTAACTGGCAATTTGAAAAGAGTATTTCTCAAAGTTTCAGCTGAATACTAATCATTTATTTGTATTTGAGAAAAATACCCAAGTGTGTGTGTAAGAGTGGACACTAGATAGTGTCAGGGAAGACAATCCAAGGAGTTCACACATGGCTAGAAACAGTTCCTAGTCCCACCAGCCTGGGATAAGTGTGTGGGTGGACATTTTAGTTACCTGATACATCAAGTAGAGTCTTCAAAATAGTATTTCCTCAGTAAAAGGGAAAATGCTTAATTAAGGGAAGGGGAGAGAAAATAAGCCTTCAGGGCCATGTAGAATTTTCTGTTCTCAAGAAGAGAAAATACTAAGTGTAAGCTAGCAGCCTAAGAAATTTCCATGGCTCTGGCTATTAAGAAAACTACTGATTGTGGTAACAATAAATTTAGTAGGACCTGGGTAAGCATAGGGGAGAGTGGCTGGTGAGGAAGAAACATGAAACATGCTGAGTCCACCCAGCTGCAAGGAACAACTGTGCGAGTACAAGACTCAACTGGTTTATGACTCCAATTCACATTGCAAAAGCCAAGCAAAATATAGTCAGTCTCTGGGAGGGACAATGTAGGTAAAAATGGAATAAGTTCCATGTTGTTCACAGGGAAAGTAACAAGCTAATATTTCAATTTTTATTTCAAATAGGTACAAACAACAATAGGCATAATTAAAAATTTGACTGATATTTTAAAATAACTACAAGAGAAAAGCAAACAAAATATGTAATTCAGAGAAAAGTTAAGACGATACATAAGTATAAAACTAGGTGACAACTAAACTTCAACTATGACAATAAAAGTATTTCAGTGAAGGCCTAAGATTTAAAGCAACATTTTTTTCAAAAGAAGAATTATTGTAGTAAAACTGCAAATTTTTTCAAACAGTGGTTGCCCAAAAAGAAAGCAGAAGTGGCTTCTGTGCAGATCTCTCTGCATACATCCTATAAATGTCTCTGTTAGGCTCCTATTTGCCGTAAGGCAGAACAACTGATTAAATGACTTTCCAAAGTTCCTTCTATCTGTGATTGCAACAAAATAGATGGAATATAAACAATTAAATCAAATATACCAATATTTCTTATATAGCATGTCATATTTCTAGCAGAAATAAATCTGAGAAGGAATAAAGGAATATCTTTTTTGAAAGATTGATTGTATTGGAGAAAAAAAATCCATCACATGAAAAGACAAAAAGATCTTCATCTCAAATAAACGCCAAATGAATTACAATAGCAAAAAATTGAACAGTCAACTACAATAATAAATAATACTGCAGCATCATATGCCAACTGTTTGCACGTTTTAGAACATGTTTGTTGAAGAAAAAATAAAGTGCCCTAAAACAAAGCATCAGCTGCCAACCATTTAATAGAAAAATAGTGGAGTAAATTTGTTTTGGTGTGATTTATATACTCATTAACAAAGAAATGAAAAAAATCTAGTTGTTTTAATTGTGCAGCTCTATAGAGGCAAGATCATCAGTATAAGAATTCTCATGTTGAAAATATGTCTCATTTCAAAATGTGGAGCAATGTGAAAGAATGGAAAATCAAAATGTTGGTGTGGGCTGCTGCCACAGTGGGGACAGCCAGACCCAAGCCTTTCCCTGTGAGTCAGCACCATTTGCAGATTTTGGGGAGAGAGAACAATGCCACAGGAAGCAAACCCCACCTAGAAACCAGCACCATGCATGGGCTGCTGCCAAAGTGGGGACAGCTAGGTCCAAGCCTTTCCCTGTGAGTCAGTGCCATTGGTGGACTGCAGGGGGAGAGAACAAGGCCACACCAGGAAGCAAACTCTGCCTGGAAACCAGCAACATGCATGGGCCACTGCCAAAATGAGCACAGTCAGACCCCAGCCCCTCCCAGCGTGCATACTGGCAAACAAGAAGTACCAATCCCCCCTCCATAAGTGATCAGCTGATCTGGAGACACACAGGTTGTAATGATAGCTATCAAGGTGAAATGCAATTGGATGACTGTAGTGCTTTGGTGTTTCACTGACATTGCAGGTCTAGGGCCAGTGGTCTGATCATCAGTCCAGAGGATAGTGGCACACAGTGTGGCATTTAGGGGGGATCTCCTTCTGAGGGTTGTACCTATTGTTGATTCCCTATTGTCTTGTTTTTAAGTTCTATATTGTTTTCATTGTTTTGTTGGGTTGGGATTTATTCTCTTTTGTTTTGTTTGATTATGTTAAACGTGATCACATGAGCAGCTATTTAAAGGATAGCAAAATATATTATGGTAGCTATTTTGGACTTGCTATTGACTTGTTTTGAAGTCCTTTATTTCATTCATAGTTTTGTTTTTGTTGTTTCTATTCTATTCTGTTATGTTTGATTTTTACTATGTCCAAAGGTATCTGCAGGTATTTTGAAGACAACAAAAGGCATTATGGTAACTATTGTTGATTTCATAATGTTTTGAAGTCCTGTATCACTTACTCTGTTTTGTTTTTCTTGATTTTATCCTCTTTAAAATAAATTTTTTTAAAAAATCAAAATGTCTGGAAAAGGAAATGAAACAGTTAAAACACATTTTGTTTGAGAAGTATCTGAGAGAAAAACAATCAAAGTTCTGAATTTGGAGTACCAAGATCATAATGTATTCTATTTTTCCCCACAAGGATACATAAATATAAAATCACTACATATAATATGCTTTTTGTTGGCCTTAATGTTAAGAATCACAAAAGAGGGTTTCCAACATTGCTGAATAGAGGAAGAGCCACATTGGAGCTACTCAGGGAAAATCAACTAAAAACATGTGCAATAGGAGGAAAGGGAAGGATATACATCCTGATACAGAAATAGAGACTTGTAGATCAAACAAAACATAGACAGGACATTACAAAATGGTGATCCAGCCCACAGGGCTGCTGGTGGCACCGCTGCCTGTGTGGTAAGCAAGATTTTCCATACTGTGAAGCCTCAAAGAAATGAAAGAATTGCAAAAGTGTGACTATCTCAAGCCAGGTAGGACAGATTTGGGATATAAGGTCCCTTGCTTCTTGTGCCTTCCTCTACACAGAGAATGCAGCAGTCTGGCAACAAATTTGACCAGCATTGCTCCCTGTGCAATGGGCTGCCAGCTTTTCTTTTTTATTTGTGTGCCTTAACTGGAACCTCTAATGACAGCAAATTTAGAGACCTGCCATGTGACCAATAAGAGGAACGCAGACATGCAGGATTTAAACAGCCATGTCATTTCCCCCAATGCCCTGTGGGAGAGGAGATTGAAGAAGACAGAGCAGCCTTGGTCTGCCTCTGAGAGGGCAGAAGAAACAGTAAGTCAGTAAGGCTGGGAACCATGGTGCACAGGAGCGAAGATCAGTGAGTATAACAGCACAACCCCTCCTTCCCTGTGACCAGTGAGGTTGGCGCTCCTCCCATGGCAACGAGATCAAAGCAGGACTAACTGCTTCCATAGTGACAGCTGGAGCTGAGAGATAAGCACAGCACCCACCTCATCCCCCTCAGCAACCAGCAATAAGAGAAGGCAGGCATATGCCAGTGGAACTAGAAAACAGAAAGTGGATCTGACCAGGAGGAGCTAACTGTTCACACTGGGAGAAGCCTCAGGCCGTCTCAGTCTGAGGCACCACAGCAAATAGGACAGGAACACAGAGACAAATAGGTTTTTATTTTTGTTTTGTTTGTTTGTCTATGTGTTTGGGGTTGTTCAGGCTTTAACCTTTTTTCTCGTTCTGATCTATTTGTCTTCTTTCTTTCCTCAACTATCTTTCTGGATTTTATGATATTTCCATGTGAGTGAACATTCTCCCTAGTATTTCTGCTCCACATCAATAATCTTTTGCTTTCTACTTCATTATTTCTCTCCTGCCCCATTCTCCAGTTTCTCAAAGTCTGGGTCATTCTTTGTCCTACAGCCTTGCTTCTACTATATTTCTCCTCATTTAGTTTTCTATTTTGTACCCTATCCCTATTAAATTTTCCCACCAAATGGTAAAAAATCACTCTACGAAGGGTGAAACATTATATATAAGTTCCTGAGTGATACTGAATTTTGTCATATAACTGTAGATCTTATCCTTAGGGTTAAAGTTACCAGATTAACAGTTACCATAGTTTCTCAGGTTTTAGGCTATATTTGATGCTATTTTTATTGCTAACTGTACTACTTTAGCCAGGATATACCTCTTGTAATTGGTTGTTCTCCCTTGCATAACAACACTGTGATTCTCTGGGGCCATAACCATCACCATACTCTGATATCAAAGGACTGGATAAAAAGGAAAATAGACAGCAATATCTCATCCTTAATAAACTGGGAAAATATGATCATAGGACAGACACAAAGATCAAGAACCACCTACACCTAAAAGGCATCTCTGAGGAACAGATATCCTCTAGGGAAGCCTTGATACTACTGATAAAACTATTATAAGAAATTTACAACATCACCCACAAGTTTGCCAGCTGCCATCAGAACTGGTAACCAGCACGAGCTAGGAGAAACAACCAACCATGCCCCCATGGGCCTGCCAGCTACCACTAGGGACTGGTAGCCAACACAGGATGGAAGAACCAGTCAACTATGCCCTGCACAAGCCCGCCAGCCACCATCAGGACCTGTAGCCAGAGAGGGCTGGAAGAACTGCCTGCCACCATTAGTGGAATCTCAGAGTAGCCATGCATGACTGGAGAAGCCTCCCATCACCTCACCACCTCCCTGAGAACCTAGGTTAGGAGAAACCCAGTTGCCTGGCCCATTCTCCAACACTGTAACTGGGCAGTCAATGCAGGAAATGCCTGAGACATCACAATCTGCTTGTCCAGAGGAACCCAGGAAAATGTCAGGATGAAGGGGCAAAAGGCAATCACAGATCTCCAGCCCACACAGAGCAAGTCTGAAAGACATAGACATGGAAAAATTTAGAAGTTGTACACCTGAAATTTCTGAAACAATAGCAACTGAAGTAAAGAAATTTCATTATACTATAAAAGTAATCAGATCAGAAATAATATCTCAGGTAAAAGAAGAAATGACAAACATAATGAAAGAATTGCTGACCATAACTAAAGAAGATATAGATAAAAATAGGAGCCTAGGAAAATTATAGAAACCTTGAATGAACAATATAGGAAAGAATTACAATGCATGAAACAGATTTGAAGATATATCCAGGAAATTAAAAACTCCATTGAAAACCAAAAAACCACTTGAAAGAACTGGAAGGTAGTCTTTCAAACCTTGAAGACAAGATTGCAGCTAGCTATTGCCAAAGGAAAGATCTCTTTAAAATAACAAGGAACCGGGAAATAACAATTCAATGACTGCAAGATGACACACAAAAAAATAATGTTAGACTGATAGGTGTCAGTGAAAAAGCAGGCATCAACACAAATAACATAAAAAGGCTATTTGCAGAAGTAATAGTAGAAAACAACTCCAATCATGGGGAAAGGACCTGACATACAGATAAGTGAGGCATATAGAACTACAACTAGTCATAAGCAAAATAAATATATACACAGACATATAATAATCAAGATCCCAGAAATTCAGCACAAGAACAGAATATTAAAGACTGTCAGAGAAACAAAACAGATCACCTACAAGGACAACCCATCAGAATCACAGCAGATTTCTCAACACAAACCATCAAGTCCAGAAGAGCTTGGAGTGAAATATTTCAAGTCCTGAAAGAAAACAACTTCCAACCCAGATTGATGTACACTGCAAAACTATGTTTCAAAATTAATGGAGAAATAAAGATATTTGTATGATAAAGAACAACTGAAAGAATTCATGATCACAAAACCAACCCTACAAAGAGTGTTGAAGGATATTTCTAGAGAGAGAGAAACATGACCATGTTTCCAGGAACAGCAGCAGAGGGGGATTGTCAAGCAGGTCAGACAGTTGAATGGAGGGGAAAAGTGAGGGGCCAATGGCAGAAGGCTAGCATGACAGAGATGTTGGTGATAACCATTAATGTAGATGGCCTCAATTAACCAATAAAAAGAAACACTGGCAGAGTGGAACAGGACACAGGATCCATCAATATGTTGCATACAAGAAACACATTTGACTCGAAAGGAAATCCATGGGCTGAAGGTCAGAGAAGAAAAGACGATGTTCCATTTGACAAGGACCCAGAAAAAAGCAAGGGTAGCTTGGCCATCAACCACAGAGTGGATAAAAAAGATAAGGCATTTTTATCCAATGGAAAGCTACTCACCTATAAGGAAGGTTAATCTTGAGTCTCTTGCAGGTAAATAGATGCAACTTGAGATCATGTTCATGGGCAAAATCGTTCAGACTCACATGGGTGAACATTATGCTTTTAGTATAGAAAACTGAAGGAATTAGTGAAATACAAAATGTACAGTAGATATTGTGACAGTGAAAGAGGAGGAAACATCTAAAAAGGGAAGATGGCAGCCATTGTTAATTTCCTATTATCTTTTTTTGAAATTCTGTATTGTTTTCATTATTTTGTTTGGTTTGGTTTTATTCTGTTTTGTTTTGTTTAATACTAGTATGTAGATGGTATGGGTGGCTATTTTGAAGATAACTAGATATATTATGGTAGTCAGTGCTGATTTCCTATTGTCTTGTTTTGAAGTACTGTACAACATTCATTGTTTTGTTTTCATTGGTTTTATTCTGTTCTGTATTGTTTGATTTTATCCTGCCTGATGTCATGGGCAGCTATTTTGAAGATAACAAGAGGCATTATGGTAACTATTGTTGATTTCCTATTATCTTGTTTTGAAGTCTTGTATTGCTCTCATTGTTTTGTTTTGATTGGCTTTATTCTAGTTCATTTTGATTTTATTCTCTTTAAAAGAAAAACAGAGAAAAAAAGAAACTTTCAAGTATCAACAAAGAAAACAAAATAAAAATTAAAAATAGAAAATTGTAAGACACAGAAGCAAAACCCAACCCCATACTTCCAACCCATCCAGGACAAATTCATAGGACAAAGAGATAAAGGAAATCAGAAGTCAAAAACCTGAATTCTCTAAAAAGATAGCAGCAGAACTTAGAAAAAATGCATGAGGCTATAGACAAAATCAGAGAAGAAATAATCTCCTAGATAAAAAAAAAAGAGATACTGGTCACAATGATGGACTTAGCAAAGGTAAAGTAGACACAGATTAAAAGAAGAAAAGCACAGGAAAATGATAGAAACCATGAATAATGAATACCCAACATAGGAAAGAATACAATCCATAAAACAGATTCAAAAACATATTCAGGAAATTAAAAATTCCACTGAAAGTTTTCAAAATCAACTGAATGAGACTGAAGGCAGAATGTCAGACTTGAAGACAGGGTTGGTGATGGTGATCACAAAAAAAGATTACTTAAAAATAGTGAGGCATCATGAAAAAATACAACAGCTGCAAGATGATGCAAAGAAGAATATACCATTGATCAGAGTCAGTGAAGAATAAGGAGTCAACACAAATGACATAAAAACCTTTTGCAGAAATAATGACAAAAAAACTTCTGAAGCATGGAAAAAGAATTAGACATACAAGTAAATGAGGCATATAGAAATTCAATTATTCATGAGCAACATAAATCTGCACCAAGATATATAATAATCAAGATTCTAGAAACTAAGCACAAAAGTAGAATACTAAAATCCATTAGGAAAGTCCATTAGAGGACTTCCTACAAAATGGCCGACCTGATGACTCCACCGTAGGGAGGCTCCCTGGAATATACCTCCCAAATGCCGGAATACAAAATAATACAATACCAGAAAGAAGGAAAGGTGAGGGCGATGGATCCTCTGGACCTAAGAGGAGTCTAGAATGAGAACTGTAGCCCATGGAAAGAGTAAAAAAAAGGAGTAAACAAACAAAGGTGGTGGCGCCTCTGACCAGAGCTCAATCCAATCAACGCGGACTCAAACTGGGAAGGTGCGATTAAAGTGCTTGAGATGCACGATTGAACTTCTGTGGCTAAGGCGGAGATGGCTAAGGCGGATACGGCGGAGGCAGCTATTGATTGTGGAAAGAGGTGGTTGCGAGCTGGTGAGTGAGTAAACTCGGCGGGCCCTAGACCCCCACCCCACACTCCCCAGGGAGAGCAAGGAACAGGCTTCCATCTTGAGACTGGAACTGCACCTAATTAGGCACAGTTCCTTGCCCACACCAGGCCCTGGAGGGTCCTGGCGGAATCTGCACGGGTGCCCTGGGGGTGATAGAGGAAATTAGGCGGACGGCCCCATCCACGCACACTTCACCAGACATCCGCGGAGCCGAGGCGGCCTGGGGAAACACAGCAGAGCCCAGGAAAATGCCAAGAAGGAAAGGTAGAGGGCGCTCTCCGGACTCCGATACAAGCAGCACAAACCCGATTGATGTAAAGGCAGACAAGGTTGGGAGTCCAAAAATTAAACACTCAAAGGAGATGACAACCAAAGTGGGGAGACAACTCCATGAAGCTATGAAAGAAATTAAAGCGGCACTGTTAGCCCAACTGAGAACTGAAATGAAATTAATAATAGGGCAATCCCTTAGCGCCTCTAAAGAAGACATAGCCGGAAAGGTGGAGGACGGAAAATCAAAGGAGATTGAGAATGAGAAAAATAAAAACTTAGAATGCATCAATCAGATTCAGAGAGAATACCAGGAACTCAAAGACTTCAATAAAAGTTGGCAGAACCACCTGAAAGAGACTAAAGATAGTCTTTCATATCTCGAAGAGAAAATCACAGCGTGGGAGAGAGAG
>RJWM01009069.1:0-63134 GCA_004363535.1 Dasyprocta punctata
CAGTTCCCTTCTGCAAACTGCTGGTAGCACGGTGGGTTTCTTGCAATGGTCTAATCTGTGAGGGGACTGCTTGCTTGGTCTCTGTGTTGCCTGCTTCAGAGCTCAGATGGCAAAATGTCACGTCTTGGCTTTTAGGTTAGGAGAAGTCACAAAAACCTGTAGAAATGAGTTACAAAAATGTCAAGGGGAGAGCCGGGCGTGGTGGCGCATGCCTTTAATCCCAGCACTCCGGAGGCTGAGGTAGGAGGAGCGTTGTCAGTTTGAGGCCGGCTTGGGCTACAACGCAAGCGCAAGACCGGCCTGAGCTACATAATGCGACCCTGCCTCAAAAAACTAGGGCCTGGAGGTTGGCTCAGTGACGTAAGCGCCTGCCCTGGCAGGTGCGAGGTTGTGAGTTCGATTCCTGGTGCCACAAAAAAAAAAAAAAAAAAAAAAAATGGCAAGGGGAAAACCAGACACCTAGGGCAAGGGATTGATGATTGAAGAGTGTAACAGAAGCGCTAAGGCCTCAGTAAGCAGCAAAGGTGGGACTCGTAGAGAAATTAAGACCTTGCAAAGCACCATGTAGCCAGGCATGATGGCATGTGCCTATAATCCTAGTATTTGGGAGGCTGAGGCAGGAGGATTGCTGTGAGTTGGAAGCCATCCTGTATTACATAAGTGAGTTCAAGGCCAGCCTGCACTACACAGTAAGACTGTCTCAAAAACAAAATGAATAATACAGACAAAAAAAAAAGCAGCCATGTATATTGGGAAAAAACACACAGACACACAGACAACACACACGAGACACACACACACACACACACACACACACACAGAGGCTCAGGGAAAATGCACGTATAGAAAGGGCCTAAGAAGACCCTAAACTTTTATGTTAAGCTGATTAGTGGAGGTCTTTTCTGTATAGAGCCATACTTCAGACTAGAGAAGGTGACTTTTAACAAAGCCTGATTTTTGACAGAAGATAACAAGGCAAACAAAGAAAAAAGAAAAATGTGGATTCAGAGAAAGAAACCTCCAGAAAATACCCCTGAAAAGACACAGGCATTAAACTTACCAGACAAAGACTGTGAAGCAGTGTTTAAATATTTGCAAAGAACTAAAGGAAAATATTCACAGAACTAAAAGAAACCAGGAAAATGATATCTGAACAAGATGAGCATCAGTGAAGATGTAGAATTTATTAAAAAAATTCTGGTATTTAAAAATACAATAGCTAGACTGAAAAATTCACTTAAAGGGTTAAACAGCTAATTCAAACAGGCAGAAGAATCTGAACAAGAAGACAGATTGTTAGAAATTATCAAGACTGATAACAAAATAATAATGAAGAAAACTGAACAGAATTTAAGGGACTTAGGAGACATCATCAAGCAAACCAATATATGCATTATGAGAGTACTGGAAGGAAAAAGATTATTTGAAAATATAAAGGCAAAAAAAATGTCTCAAATTTGAGGACATCTAAGATGGTAAATGCATTCCATGTAGGATAAATCCAAAGTCACCCACATCAAGATAGATGATAATCAAACAGTTGAAAGACAACTAGAAAAGATATTTAAAAAACAAATCATAAAACAATGATTGTCACATAGAAGGGATTCTCAATAAGATCATCAGTGGGTTTCATACCAGAAACGTTGCAAGCCACGAGGCAGAGGGATGGTACATTGAAGGTGGTACCGCGGGGGGAAAAAATAAAACAAAGCAAAAAAACCTCCTGTCAACCAAGAATTCTAAACTTGGCAAAAACAGTCCTTTAAAAATAGACACAGGCAAGCAAAGCTGAAGGAGTTCCATACCACTAGAGAGAAGGAATAAATGAAAACAAAATACATTTTTTTTCTTATTTTTAACTAAAAGATAACTGAGGGGTAAGTTTAATGTTGTCTGTAATTATTACATATGGAAAGGTGAAATGAATAAAAGTAATGTCATTCATTTATGTCCAAGTGCTACGGCAAGAAAAACACCAAAATGACACCCAGGATTTGGAAGCAGATTTGTTTATGTAGATGGGCACTGACTGGGATCACTCCCAGAATATCAGCCCTGATCTCTGGTGACCTAGGACTTATATGGGATAAGCAAACAGGAAGTACAGAGGCAGAATGGCTTGTCAATAGGGGATTGGTTCTTACAATAGCATCATAGTGACCAGCTATACTTTACAGTGACCAGCCATTGCTAGGAGACAGAAGCAATTGGAACTGCAACAGGAACTATTATCTGGGCGACAAAGAAACCCAAGGATACTGGCTGGGGAAGGGGCATTTTCTGTTACACAAGTTGACAACGTTGTTTCCCATGCGGAATCCAGGTTAATAGTTTTGATAGTGCTACACATGTCCAAAGTGTGATAAAAAAAAAACTACAGTGATTTAAAAATGTCGTAGGAAAAGACTCATTGCAATTAATCCTTTTCAAAACACTCTCCCTCATTTCAAATACACTTAGGCCTTGCCACTTTCTTTTTTTTTTTTTTTTTTGCGGCACCGGGGATTGAACTCACAACCTCGCGCCTGCCAGGGCAGGCGCTTAAGGCACTGAGCCAAACTCCCAGCCCAGGTTTTTCGAGGCAGGGTCGCACTGTGTAGCTCAGGCCGGCCTTGCGCTCGCGTTGTAGCCCAAGCCGGCCTCGAACTCACAACGCTCCGCCTAGCTCAGCCTCCCGAGTGCTGGGATTAAAGGCGTGGGCCACCACGCCCAGCTGCCTTGCCACTTTCTAAAGCAATTCCTGGAAGCCCTCTTCTGCTGTGCTGTCACATCTGCCTTGAGGTCCTGAATCAATCCAAAATGTTTACTTTTCATGGTCATTTTGACTGTAGGGAAGAGGCAGAAGTTGCACAGTGCCTGATCCATGAGTAAGGAGAATGAGGACACACCGTAATGTTTTCATGCGCCTGCCTTTCTGTTCAGTGGCACTCAGATGCAGTAGTCACTGTGCTTTTATTTTGTTCAATTTTCGTTTTAAAATTAGTACTTATTAGCACATAATGCTTACATTCCTGGGAGGACCTGGTGCATGTGCTAGCATATCTTAATTCTTTTCTCATCTCTGCCCCTCCCTTCCTATTTCTCTCCATCTTTTGGTCCCTTTCCCATTTCACTGCACTTTTTAATATCACACTTTATCATACAGACAATCATGAAAGAAGGGTTTCAGAACTGCTCTCAAAAATAACAAGAATGATGAATTACGTGTGATCAAAGATGGGGAGGTATTTTGAGAGGGATCAGTGACAGGGTCATAATTATTTTTTAAAAATTTAAACATTAGGGCCAGGGATTTAGCTCAGTGGCGTAAACGCCTGCCTGCCAGGTGTGAGGTTGTGAGTTCGATCTCCGGTACCAAGGAAAAAAAAAATTAAACATTCATAATATATTTCGAAAACATTTCAAATACTGAAATTTAACAATTACATAAATAGATGGTAGATTTTGAAAGCCATGTTTCTCATAGTTGAAATTTACAAGCAAGCAGAAGGATAGGCTAGAATGATCCATAGGATAATGAATTAGAGACAACCGTGTAAATCTGTGTTGAATTTATTATAGACATAAGTGGTTATATATCACGTTTCCATGCTGCATCAGCTTAGAGGGCCTAAAAGAAATCCCATTTGAGAGAACTGAGTACCCTAGCACTGTACTTGGATTTTGGTTTCTACTATCATTCTCCAATAAAACAAACCCAGATTCCTTGGAGAAACAACTAATTCAGGCAATATTATAAAAAAAAAAAAAAAGATGAGCTGGGAGTACCTTGTAGTGCCAGAAAGTAAGGACGTGCTAAACAAACGAATCTTCAAACAAAAATTCACATTAATGGAGTTATTAAAAAACCGAGAAAGGGCTGGGGATATAGCTCACTGGCACAAGTGCTTGCTTGGCAAGTGCAAGGTCCTGAGTTCAGTTCCCAGTACCAAAAAAACAAAAGCAAAAAAAAGAACCACCCCCTCCCCAGAAAAAAACCCCTGACAAGCTGGGTGTGGTGGCACATGCCTATAATCCCAACACTTGGGAGGCTGAGGCAGTAGGATTTCCACAAGTTCAAGATCAGCCTGGCTTATATGGTGAGTTCAAAGGCCAACATGAACTAAATAGTGAGACCTTGCCTCAAACAAACAAACAAAAAAGGGACACAGGAACTGACTGAAAAAGTTCTTTGGTTTTTTGTGGTATTGGGGATCAAACTGACAACCTCACGCCTGCCAGACAGGGGCTTAAGCCACTGAGCCAAACTCCCAGCCCTAGTTTTTTGAGGCAGGGTAGCACTATGTAGCTCAGACCAGCCCTGCACTCGTGTTGTAACCCAGGTCGGTCTCGAACTCACAACGCTCCTCCTACCTCAGCCTCCTGAGCGCTGGGATTAAAGGCGTGCACCGCCATGCCCCGCTCATAAAAAATTCTTATGATGACCATAGATGAAATCGTTTAAGCAATACAGCAAGTAAAATAATGTTGGACCGTAACTTGAAGTATGAAATAAATATGACTTAATACTTGTATAAATAAATGATTGAATCAATGGGCAGGAAGAAGTAGATCTTGGGTGTAGATTCTCCTTCCTCGGGTAGGGAAACATAAATCTTCGTTCCTTAAGTGTGGATTGCATGTCATGACTTTCTTTTCAGTCTGGGAAGCGGGGAAGACTAAGTTTACAGTCCAGAAACCTGATGCTATCGTCTGAATATTCACGTCCTCCGCAATCTGCATGCTGCAAGCCTAATGCTCACGTGGAGATGTTAGGCGAGAGGTCTTTAGGATGTGATTAATATCTTTATAAAGGAGGATTGTGATTAATGTCATAATTGTGACTAATGCCCGTATATTGGAGACCTGGAGAGCTTCCGTCCCTTCCTCCACGTGAGAACATGGCTAGAAGGCTCTGAAGCAGAACGCAAGCTCTCAGACACGGCATCTGCCTTCCCGGCCTCCAGGGGCGTGAGAAACAAACTGATGCTGTTTATGAGAAGCTCGGGTTGTGGTATTTTGTTGTAACAAGTGGACCAAGACCTCTGGCAAACACTCTCTCAGCCAGGGGTAGTTTCATACAGCTCTGGACAATACAGAGAGGAGTGAAAACAAACACCAGGGTTGACATTGCAGTGATTTATCATCATGTTCAGTTACCTATCCTCGCTGTGATGTGGTGGAAATGGCAGCGACCTGTGCGGTCTCTCTCGCCAAAAGCCGCCAGGCCAGTGGAATCACAAGAAAAGAGACAAATCCCCAAAGGGAGGCAGCCATCCAATCAGCACCCCTCAAAACGGTGGAGGGGACATGATGACTAATGCTGTGGTATCCTGGGACAGAAAATGGACATTAGGTAAAAGTAAGGAAATCCAAATCGGTTATGGACTTTAGGAACAATGTATTACTCTTTGCTCAGTAACTGTACCCAATGTACCATATAATATAAAATGTTCATAATAAGGGAAGCCAGGACTGGTGCAAGCTATGATAATTATATTCTCTTTTCTTCACTGTAGATCTAACACCATTCCAAAAATAAAGGAATAGGAAGTAAACTTTTTTCCTTTTGAGAAGGGGTTTTACTATGTTGCACAGGCTGGCATGTGAGACATTAATCACAAACCTCCACCAGGGCCGGGGATTTAGCTCAGCAGCTCACGTACTTGCCTGGTAAGTGCAAGGTTGTGAGTTCGATCCCTGGTGCCAAGACACAAAACAAAACAAAAAACCCCAAACAACAACAGCAACAAAAAAATCTAAATAAATCGCAAACCCCCTGTATCACGATATTAATCACCTCCCAAATGCCCCTCCCCCAATACCTCCACTTTGAGCATTAGGCTCCAGGGAGTCTCCTCCCTCAGCTTTCCAAGTAGCTGGGACTCCAGGTACACTGTGCCACCATGCCCAGCAGAAAAAACTTCTGATCATTAAAAAAATTAAACCTTATCACTTAAAACAAAATCTTTCATCAAATATTGACCAATAGATATTTCAACCTTTCAATGAATAGAAAGAACACTCCCAATTCATTTTATAGAGAAATAAAAATGCATAGGAAAGACAAATTACAAGCCAGTCTCATTAAGGCAGAAGCAAAAAACTTAATATTTTTGCTAACTTAATATATTAAAAAGCAGACACACACCATGATCCACTGAGTGAGCTGGCGATGCAGTCAGTGTGTGTGAGGCTGCTGCTCTCTTTCTTGTCTGCTGAGCCGAAGTTACTAGGGAGACACAGGGATGGCAGGACAAGCTGGCCTCATCCTGTTCTAACTGGGATTGCATGGGGCACTGTAGAATGGACCGTTTCCCTATGGGATGGAACCGTGGGTGATTCTGGAGTCAGAGGAGCTCATAGAGGAGACAATACCTGAGAAGGAGGATGTGCAGGTCTGGCTGCACCCCACACCAAAGATGTCGTCGCCAAATCAGTTACCATGGGCTTTAACTGCAGTAACACCTCGTGTCCACCAACCACTTTCAGATGGCAAAGGCCGCTGCTTCCTTTCCAGTCTCTGTATCCTATGCCAATGCTCCTGTGGCCAACCTTAATGAAGGGTGGTATAAAGAAAGGAATTCTGGGAAACAATTTTCCTGCTTAGTGAACTTCACATCGTACAAAGTTACAAAAGCCTATTGTTTATCAAATTGAGGCACCCAATAAACACCTCTTTTAACTGTAATTATTTTTGCTTAAAGACAATAATAAAATAATGCTTCCACCTGAGATGATGGCCACTTGGTCTTAACTGAAAACAGGCCAACTCTTTCCCAAAACAAAACCTTTTTTTCAATCCATCTTTGGTTGATATTTATTTTTCTTCTAGATGAGACAAACTCCTTTGATATGCTGTAATACTGATAGGTAAGGATAAGTGTTCTCATCATAGTTTGTACTACGTGGGAGGTGAAGAAAAACGATTGGTTTAATATCTACACAATACATTTATATCAAAATGCGGAAGAACTAACAGCTATTACAGTCCTCATTTCTACAACTCGTCAGGTAATCATAGCTGGCATTTTTAAATTTCCTTTTTTTACTAGACAGTCCATAGTTCCTTTGTCCCTGGTAAATTCTTTGGTTGGATATGGTTCCTGGCCTGGCAGGGTGACCCAAACATGTATTTCTAAAGCGTCTGGGCCATTGGCCTTGCTGCCTGCATTGGACTCTGTAATACCCCACTAAATGTCATCACAGGGCACAGAGCGCTAAGTAGAGCCCCAGGGGCCTCCTGCATTCCTGATAGACTCCCTCATACCCCTATTTTGTTCAACTATGCAGTTTCTTCCTAAGCAGTCAGGATCACTCGCACCCAGTGTAATAATCCCCTTCTTTGCTTGTTTCCCTGACATGAGAACCCTGGGGTATAAGATTCATCCATCAAGGTGACACAGCCTTGCCTTTATTTAAAGGTTTAGGGGTTTAGCCAGGCATGGTGGCATGCTTTTAATCCCAGCACTCGGGAGGCTGAGGCAGGAGGATCATTGTGAGTTCAAGACAAGCCTGGGCTACAAAGTGAGTTCAAGTCCAGCCTGAACTGCATAGTGAGACCCTGTCTCAAAAAATAGAGCCAGGGATTTAGCTCAGTGGTTTAAGTGCCTGCCTGGCAGGCATGAGGTTGTGAGTTCGATCCTTGGTACAAAAAAAAAAAAAAATGTTTAGGGGTTTGTGAACTGGCTGAATTCTAAGAATTGGTGGAAGGGCTTTGATTATAATGCTTATTCCAGTCAAACTATCAATTGCCAGACCTAAAATTTTTCTACTTATTCAAATCGAATAAGACCTCAGTGAGATTCTCTGTTCTATTCAATTTCTAAGGACATCCTGATGAATCAGCCAATGCCAAAGATTGGTTCAGAATGGTCAAACTATTTTGTTTACTGTTTCAGTTCTGCTACCCATTACCATAACCACACTTACCTTGTCTTTGGGAATTTAGTGCCACAATTTGGTTCCTGCAATTGGATCCCATTTGATGGCAACATTTCCCACTATTATTTCTGGTCTTCAGCAATTTCTTTGAATTTTTTTTTTTTTTAACTCATAACCTTGTGCTTGCCAGGCAGGTATTGAACTCGTAACCTTGTGCTTGCCAGGCAGGCACTGTGCTGCTGAGCTATGTCCCTGGCATCCTTTGAATATTTTTGCAATATTTTTCAATGTGTTGTTGTGCATCCAAATGATGGCATTATTTTTGGTATGTAGTTTATGAATCAATGAAAAGATTCGAGGTGACTATAGCAGTATGAACTGAACCATAGTATGTACCGTGTTCTATGAAGAAAAAAATAATGGCGCATAGTTCCACACAAATCTTTTTCCTTTCTGTTAGAATTACTTACTCAGACTTAACTGGTAGGAGTTTAATGCTCAATTTTAAAAACCTAGTACATTTTTAACATTTTATCAAGTTATATTTAGTATCTTTCAGTGAGGATCAATGTATTAATTTCTTAACACAATTCCCTGACATTGTATAATTTATTAACTGAATTCCTTGTTCCATTTCCATGGTTTTCCATCTCTCTGACTCTTTTGGTGCATGCAGCACAATGACAATTGGAAATGACTATGATTTGATGATTCCAACAAGACTGCCACTGACGAAAACAGATCATTCCTCTCCCAAACGACAGCTTCTCCCTTTTCTAACACACACACACACACACAGAGAAAAGGAGCACAATCTTTGGTTAGAAATTATTAGAAATTAAATGAACATTAAATGCACTATTTCTATCTTGACTTCTCTCGTCATTTCTCTTCTGGCTTCAATTACTGTACTAGATGCATCACTCATTTCAAACATTGTAAAAGTGGGAGAAAATTGTTCTTTGACTTAAAAAAATCATCTGATGAAAGATTACTTTTATTATGTGGAAAATATACAATGCATATAAATATCATTCCATTTTAACAGTATATCCTCTGTGAGTTCAATTTACCAGCAACTGATGGTAAATAAAAATGAGGTTCCAGAATGGTTTTCCATTTGCACTATTTGGAGAATGTTTTGAGGAGCTTTCTGCTATTTTCTACTGGTTATCCATAATAGATTCGACTCTCATGTAGTACAATTAAAATGACATGTGATTGGCTATCTCTGATTCTAGCACCTTCCAATTGTTGACCAAAATGCTTACATTAACACAGTACAATTAATCTACCTGTTCATTGTGTCAATTTGAGAAGGTCAGAAGTTTAGCTGAGAGACTCAGTAGGGAGCCAGGGTTCTTACTTTGTAAATATCTTCATGCTGTGCAAAGGGAAGCAAGGATATTTGTGAAGCTACACCCACCCTGGTGGGAGAGCCTGTGTACAGTATAAGGGAGGAGAAGAGGCTTGCTCTTGCCCCTTTTACTCTGGCTGCTTTTTGCTCTGGCTGCTGCCTTGAAGTGTTGCCTCAGTGCCATGCCACCCTGCCTTGGAGCCAGCTGATGATGGACTGAAACCTCCAAACACTGTAAGATAAATAAACCTTCCCTTCCCTAATTTTGGGTGTCAGGTGTTTTGTCTCAGTAACGAGTGAAAAGTAACTAAGACAGGGGTTTAGCTCCGTAAAGGACCTGGGTTCAGTTCTCAGAACAGAAAAAAGAGTTTAGCAGGTGGCTGATAAAATGCTTTGAAAATGAGTGAAGTTGTCATGGACTCTAGTACCTAGTAAAGGGCAGAAATCTCTAGTCAACTAGAGCAGGAAGCATAATGGAAGAGATCCATGAATTCCAGCTGTGGTGGGAGAAGACAGGGAGTCTTAGGACTGAGATAGGAAATCAAGAATTTTCCAAAACTGTTAACAGAGCACACTGGTCCCAAAATCCAGGATGATGATGTGAAGAGCCAAACCTGGTTTAACCTAATTTTCAGGGAGTAGCTATCACATTATTAATGCCATTTCCTCTTAACTTTAAACTCCTTCCCTTGTACGGTCATGCGTTGCTTACCGTCAGGGCTGCGTTCTGAGAGATGTATCATCAGGCACCCCCCTCGCATGTGAACATTATAGAGCATGCCTACACAGCATATAACAGTTTTATCAGGAGAAGATACAATCTCGTGGGATCACTGTCAAATACGTGGCCCGCCGTGGACTGAAACGTGACCTGTTCTGTTCTGTTCTGCAAACTGCTTTGCCACTTGGCTCCGCTAAGGTCTTGGAGAGAGGAAGACAGCAGTTGCTCCAGCCGTATGTCATCCTCCAGGCAGTGGCAGCATGTTCTAGTGACTACAGAGGAATCCAGTTGGAATTCTCGTATGCAGAACCAGACTTTTTGTTTTCCCTAGAGACAGCAGCACCAAGTACCTGGTACCCATTCATTCCTAGGAGGTCTGGGTCTCAGTCCTGGGCAGCTTCTGTCCTTGGTTAGAGACATCAGTGTCACTGCTCTCCGCACAGTGAGTTTCAACCCAGCGGGACCTCTCCGGAGAGATGTTTGTGGTCAGCGTGGCTAAGAGGCACAGGCGCGCTGATGGGATACCAGGGGGCGCAATACAGTGGCCGTGATCGAGACCCTAAGTCTTTTTGAGATGTGGGGAATTAGAGACGGTTTACATAGGCGGGCTGGCTGGAGGGAGGAGGACGTTAATAACAGACTCAGCAGTGTAGTGATGGAATGTTGTGTGGAATGGGAACCTGGGGCTCCCTGATTTTTCCCCAGAGACTGGAAACTTCTGCTTTTCTTTCCAAGAGGAAGCTGAATGGCTGTGAATGCTTCTGTTCTTTTCCTCCTATCCGCTGGGACCATTTTACCAGTGGGTGAGGTGCCATTGCTTTCAAAACAAGATTCAGGCTCAACGGTGGTTTTCTTTTTCTCTTACATCTTCTCACTCCTAGAGAGTAAGAAGGACAGTGGGCTTTCTCCTGGTCTATACAGGGATCAGGATCTTTTCAGCAGTTCTTCAAAGACCACCTGGAAACCTACCATTCTCTCCATTGCTCTGTCCTCTTTGATGAGACTGGCTTTTGTATACCTGGGTACATGAAGGCAGAGCTGCAGATCTAATTCTCCCCATAGGCAAGGCTGAAGTACGCGTGAACAGGGATGTAGGCTGTTCTCATTCTCAGTCTAGTTTTAGTAGGAATCCTTCAACTTGGTGGGTTGTTAGACACTTACCTGACTCGGTAATAAAGACGATACGCAAGACCCGCACTTGTGTCCTTGTGTTTGATCTCAGTCCGTCATAAGCTGGAGAGGATGGGTAATGGGCATCCCATGATTTTCAACACCGTAAGTGACCATAAGTCTTCAGAAAAACTGCAAGCATTGAGATATGCTTTGGTGTTTCGGTTCCTCAAGAAGAGGACGAGTTGCAGATGTTTTCATGGGGTGGGCATGGGGAGAAGAACTTAAATGCAATTTAGGAAGCACAAACATGATCTCCTAAGCAGGTGTTCACATTCTGTAACTAGATGTAGACTCCACTCCATAGCCTAATGGCCCCAATGCAGGGCTTGCACAAATGGGAAAGGAGGTATTTTCTATCCCCACTCAAATTGCAGGGTGACCTTACATTAGCTTAGTTGACATTGTCATGTGAAAAGGGATCATCTTTCCCTTTTCCTCACTGCAAACACATGTTGGTATACAGTTTTTTTTTTTTTTTTTTTTTTTGTGGCACCAGGGATTGAACTCACAGCCTCACACCTGCCAGACAGGTGTTTAAGTCATTGAGCCAAACTCCTGGCCCTAGTTTTTTGAGGCAGGGTTGCACTATGTAGCTCAGGCCAGCCTTGCGCTCGCGTTGTAGCCCAAGCTGGCCTCGAACTCACAACGCTCCTCCTACCTCAGCCTCCCAAGTGCTCGGATTAAAGGCGTGTGCCACCACACCCAGCTTGGTATACAGTTCTAAGACTGACCTGGATTTGTATTCCTTCAGTGTCTTTTATGTTTCCAAAGGGCTTAGTTTTTGGTAAACATTTCTATACTTGCCTTGTCTTTTTTACTTCCTATTTCTAGTCTCAATCCCTAGTCCTTTTTTTTTTTTTTTTGTTGGTGCCAGGGATCAAACTCACAACCTCGCTCCTGCCTAGCAGACACTTAAGCCACTGAGCCAAATTCATGGCCCTATTTTTTTCAAGGCAGGATCGCACTATGTAGGTCAGGCCAGTCTTGCTCACGTTGTAGCCCAAGCCGGTCTCTAACTCACAACACTCCACCTACCTCCGCCTCCTGAGTGCTGGGATTAAAGGTGTGCACCACCACGCCCGGCTCCTAGTCCTTTCTTTTACTAATCAGAAAACAATGGGAATGAATATATGTATGTATGATGTATTTCTCAATTTGCCAAAACGTAATTAAAATTATCTTTGTGTATATCAGAATTTAAAACAAGGAATTAAAAAAATAAAATAAAGCATTCAGTTTGTACAAAAATTATGTCTCCTAGTCCTATTGTCAGGATTAAATGAAACAAGGTAAAGAATCTATATATTGCATATTTACATATTACATAAACATTGCTTATTTTATCATAGACATAGAGTATTAGGGCTGGGAAGCCCATTGGTGGTCAGTTATAAAATTAAAGTTTATATTTGCACAAACTGAGATCTAGATTATCTAACTGGTTCCCAAGATTTTCTGTTTTTTTTCTGCTACCCACAGATTCAAATGTGGACATTTAAAAAAGTAGATATTTAACCTCTTTAGACTTTTTGAAGCATGTTTTCACCTTCAATTTGCATGTTTGTCACCATGCAGCCAAAGCTTTTAGCCTCTTTTTAATTTAATTAATTAATTAATTTATTTATTTTGGTACCGAGGATCAAACTCACGACCTCATGCTTGCCAGGCCTTTTAGCCTCTTTAACAAGAAACTATGAGCCAACTAAAAACAGGAAGTGTAGAAATGAAAAACTGGCTTTGAGTATCAGATGTCAGTAGAGTGTCTGTGTCTGGGGAATGGCTCTTTAAGAGTAAATCATTACTAATGGCTTTTTGTTCTTGGAGGTTGCATGATTTTGGTAATGATGATTCAGGAGCCTTCAATCACTAACTCACCCATGATTAAATGTTGCTTGTGGAAAATGCGAGTGATTTTTAAGCTTTGGCAACTGAGTGTTTACAGTATCTTTGGGGGAAAAGTGTGTTTTCCTTAAGTTGAAACATTAGGAAAAGGGATGAAGGATTTCCTTCTGCTATTTTCAAAATGAATTTGATGGCTCCTTACCTCTGATTCTTTCTTTGTAATGCAGGCTGGCCTTGAACTCACTATGTAGCCCAGGCTAGCCTTGAACTCACAGCAATCCTGCCTCAGTCTACCCAGTGCTGGGATTACAGGCATATTCCACTCCTGATTACTTACATGCTTTGCTAGTCACATTATGTCAGGGATTATATATCATCTTATCGTTAAAATTCTAAAAACAAAACAAAATAAAACAAAAAGAAACCAACACACAAGATCTACATTCTTCAGGAAACTGCCAATGAGTAGCTATAATTTACTTCATACTTTGAACTATTTAAACGAAGTCTCTGAATTCTGAATTCCTTAAGAAGTATTTCAAGTTATTTTTATTTAATTCTGTATACCTTTTGAGTTTCCTAGTTATTTACTTAAACTCTTTACCTATAGCAGGCAGTCGTGGATTGGCCCAGTTACCCCCAGTGCACAATCTTGGGTTCACCTATACCCCAGGAGCAAAAGTGGGGCCTAACTCATGGCATTGTTGTGAAGGTTGATTGAAGTAAAAATATATAGAAACCACTTTGGTAGTGTCTGGTCCAGTGACTGCTATCAGATGCCGACAGTAATTATTATCTGTCCTAGTTACTTTCCCATGCAGGCTGGAAGGTGTGTTGGGAAGGGCGTGGGGTCTGGGGTGACTCACTTCTGAGGTCCGTTTCTGAGTCAGTTAATTATTGCTATGCACCGCATCTTGAGAATTTCAATGAACTCTTCCAGCAGCTCCTTCTTGATTTCTAAAATGAATATACAGCCATAATATCCAGATCATTGGGTTGCTGTGAGCAAATTGTCTATTATGTCCCTTTCTACCAATTGATTATCAACAAGTTAACATCTAGGATGTCTACTCCAAGGACAATGCAAAGCACGAGGGCTCACAGGAAGTTTCAGAAAATAAACGCGAGTTTTCCATCACCGGCAAGGAGAGCGTCAAACAAAATCAAGCCAACCACGCACAATGAATTGCTGATGATACATGGAAATTAAAGTGGCTCTCTCATCCGTGCCCATTTATATTCTTCCCAGAGTGGATGCGGAGAAATTTTCAATGAGAGCCTTTTTTTTCTTTCCGGATTTTTTTTTTTATAAGTCAGCAAATCTCCAAAGCCCAACTAAAATACAGGTTGATTAAAGACCCTAGAAAAACTAGAACTGTCACCAACTGCTCAGTGGCCGGTGTCACAGAAACGGGGAGAAAACGAGCCTCTTCTTTCAGCCAAGGGCAGAGATGGTACCCGGACTCTGGGAGACGTAAACAGGAGGATGTCCAGCGGCCGGGCCCCCGGGACCAGAAGCGGCGGCAAAGGCCCCTTCCCAGCACCACCCGCTCCCCCCATCGCGTCACGGAGGATTTTCCTCGAGCGTCGTGACGACCCTGGGCTTCGGCCCGGGCCTGCAGAGCGCCGCCCTCCCAGGGCTGAAGCCCGCAAGGAGCCTGGGTAAGGGACGGTGCCCGGGCTCGGAAAGGGAGGTCAGCCGGGCGCCCGCCCCGCCCGCAGGCCCCGCCCACCGCGGCTCCGCCCCCTGCTCGCCCCGCCCACCCGCCGTCCGCGCCGCACCTGCCCGCGCGCACACGCCCCCCGCGCGCCCGGCTCTGAGGCGCCGCCGTCGCCGCCCTCAGCACGCGCCCGCCGCGGCTCTCCAGCTCCGCCCGGCCTCGGCCGCCGCTGCCGCCGCCACCGCGCTCCTCCCCGCCGCGGGCCGCGGACGCCGCCGCCTTACCGCCGAGCCCGCCCGGTGCGGAAGCTGAGGGGAGCCCGGGCCGGGCGCGAGGGCGGCCGCGGGCGTTCGAGGCGCGCGGGCTCCAGGGAGCGGAGCCTCAGCCCGCGCGTCCCCTCAGCGCTCCGCGGCCCCCAGCCGCCCGCCCTCCCGGGTCGAGGCCGCGGGATCCCGGGGAGTGGCTGTGGGGGCGCGGCGCGGCTCCGCGTCAGCCCGCCCGGCCCCGCCAGCCATGGTCTGCGCCCCATTGTAGAAGCTGCACCCCGGATTGGAGCGGAGCGCGGGGCTCCGGCGCGGGGGCCGCGGGGATCGCCCGGAGCTGAGGGCCCTTGCTTTATTTCAGGGTGGGGCGGGGCGGAGGGCTGTGATTTCGGGGAGCGGGGGTGGGCGGGGAGGAGGACCTGGGCTGGGAGCGGACTCTGGGGGAGTCGCTGAGAGACTATGGGGAAGGACCAGGAGCTGCTGGAAGCTGCTCGCACTGGAAATGTGGCTCTGGTGGAGAAACTCCTGTCTGGCAGGAAAGGAGGGATCCTGGGCGGTGGATCCGGACCCCTGCCCCTGTCTAATCTGCTAAGGTAAGGACAGCACCGGTTCGGGGGTTGCACGGCGCACCTCGTCGTGCATTGTGATGGATGCGTCCTCCTCCTCCTCACGGTTATTGCACCTGGTGGCTGCCAGCGATTCATTCTTAAATTAGTAGGAAAACAGGCAGTGTGTGGAGAGGCGGCGTGAGCATCCCCGTCGGATCGATGCCTTATCTTTGAGTAATTTTTAAAATAGCCTTCCATCAATGCGTCAGCCTGCTACTTTTCTCTGAGCCGTGGTGCAGAACTTGCACATGCACCAGTGTGGCTTGAGGAAAACCAGCCGTTCCACCCGCTTTCCATCCCGGTTTGTTATATATAATTTGCAGCCTCGAAGCCAGCCCTTTTTTTGGGGGGTGGGGGTCTATTTAAATGAAATTGGCAGAGAAGCTACTGTATTGCGTTCATACAATTACTCTGCCAAAGCCACTGCCTTGAGTTGCTGCTACCTTTTCTTGCAGAAGGCGTTTGCTGTGTTGTGGGTTTTGATCCCACAAAATGCAGAAAGTAAACCTGCTGAGATGTCATCAGTACAGGGAGTGTAAAACTTGACGAGCCAGGTAGTAGTTTGAGTTACCTGGGCACTGCCGGGTCAAACTTGGGTATTATACCTCAGGATGCCAGGTCGGGATTGGGATAGCATGTGTGGTACATAGTAAAGGCCTTTTAATGTGAAGCTGTTGCAGGTGATACGAATATTGCTTGTAGACTCTAACATGACATTTAAAAAAAAATGTCAAGGTCTTTATTTAGCAAGCAGTACCTTGGAAATAGAAGTGTTGTGTACTCAAAAAACTGTTATATTAAAAGTTGAATTGATGGACAAACGATAACAACCAGGAGGGAGGAAGACCGAGGAGCATTCATTAGTTTCCGAAATCATAACCATTCAGTTTCTCCAGGATATTTTTGGAGACATCGCTCAGTGTTTGTCTTCACTTTAAAACCTCTTTTAGGCAATTCAACTACACTTCTACAATTTTTAAAACGCCTACGTGATTTTCTTGGCTTTAAAAAATAATTCTGTTCTTGGCAAATGCTTAATACAAACTTTTGAGTGATGATACTGTTCTTTACATAGATTCTCATAGCTGTAGTGATCAGACAATGCATTCAATTATAGTGCTGGCTAACTGGAAAAATGAAAAGTTTGTATTACAGTGAGTTAAATTATTTGGAAAATGGTTGATGGGGCTTTAAAAACTCCGTATCTTATCGTAATGTATTGTCTGACAGCGGCATGTTATCGGAATGACAGTTCACTTCAGAACGGTTAATATTTATGAGTCATTTTTCAATAGATTTTAGAAATGATGGCTTTGTTTGTATTCTTGTGTTAAATAGTTTTACTTTCAAACCCAAGTAGGCAATATATACAAATTCAGACTACATCTAAATAATTACCCTTAGCCACAGATAATGTATAGAAAAGTTTATCTAGTTACAGTTTTCAGTTATAACTGTACAATGTACATAAATACATTTGCCAGGGGATTCACTAGTTGTGGAAATGATTATGGCTAGACACCTCTATGCCAAAGAAGTTTCTCAAAGCATGTAGTTCCTTTGAAAAAATACTAAAAAATTCTTTGAGAACAGTGAGCACTTCAGTTAATTTCATTGAGGTGAATGTTATTTTGAAAACAGTCAGTGACAGAACTCAAAGGCAAGCGTCTTTTAAGCACTCCTTCCCAGTTGTGCCATTTTTATAAAAAAAGAATAAATGTCGATTCTTAGGAATAAAATATCAATTGTTTAATATTTGTAAACAATAAAGTACCAGAATTGTGACCCACAGTGCACACCTCAAATGGGAGGTTTTCTCTTTTGCTAGTTTTGTCAGAGGTCACAGTAATACTGTACAAAACGAATGCATGTGGTAAGCAATCAGACCAAAAGATACGTTCATTAGAGTAGTTTGAACAAAGTTGTGAAAGTCACAAACAAAACTAGTAACCTTTAAACTTCCATTTATCTCACAGTGCATAGACAGCTAACAGTATCTTTGAAGAAATAAGAGTTGAAATTGCCTTCTTTGATCAAATCAGCATAAAGCAAAATATCTAAGAAGGCATATTTTATTTAGTTGTCACTTTATTTCACAAGTGAGTGTCATCAGAAATTTATGTCATAATGGAAAATGTGCCCACCTTGCCCATCAAACATAACAGTGAAATATTTTTAATGTTTTGGAGTTAATTGTGGAATAAATTGGGTACTTTTTCCCATTTGCTTTATTACTTGTGTGGTATAGTAATAGTGTTAGACCCTGTGCTAAATGCTTCTATGTATAATCTAATTCAGTTCTTACATCAACCTTAAGAGGTCGATCCTGCTTTCACAGATGAAAGACTAGAGAGATAGAAAGATTAATTACTTGCCCAAGGTTACTTAATTAGTAATGCCAAGGATTTGAAATTCAGTGGTTCACGTTTACTATACCGGGTCTTAAGTCTTATTCATGAATCTGCTTTATTCACAAAAGTTTAAGGGTACCTGGCCAATTTAGATAGTCCAATTTGAACATTTTTTTCTTTTACTTTCTTTCTTTTTTTTTTTTTTTTTTGCAGCACCAGGGATCGAACTCACAGCTTCACACCTGCCAGTCAGGTGCTTAAGTCATTGAGCCAAACTCCCAGCCCTGGTTTTTTGAGGCAGGGTTGCACTATGTAGCTCAGACTGGCCTTGTGCTCACATTGTAACCCATGCCGGCCTTGAACTCACAACGCTCCTCCTACCTCAGCCTCCTGAGTGCTGGGATTAAAGGCGTGCGCCACCATGCCCGGCCAATTTGAACATTTTTTTGCTGTGAATAATAATTGAATTTAAAAAATCATTAATTTTCTATTTAAAATATCTGTTGACTGTGTTCTTGAGGGTTCCTCAGATAAAAACTTTCCAGAAGATGCTCTTGATTACTTATTGTCTACTCAGCAGGAGCTGTGTGACTGGGAGTGAGTGTGATAGGAAGTTTTCAGTAAAAGTGAGAATGCCCTTAAATAAACATAAAACAATCTCTAAGCCCTTTCTGTAGAGTGGAAATCATAGTAATACCTACCACATAGAGTGTTTTAAGGATTAAATAAGGTACAAAGCAATAAGTGACAGGCATCGAGCACATAGGTGTTCATCATTAGTGTATTTCTCATGTAGTTCTAAAGCACATGGGACTCTTGACTCAATTTGTTAAGGACTTAATTACTTCAGATTTGTTTTCTTTTAGGCTGGGAATAAATTTCTTTAGTAAGTTTTCCTTTAGAATCATGGGACCTTCCAACCAACTTCTCAACTAAAGTAAGAATTTCATTTCTTTCCAGTTAGCTCTTCCAGCCCTGTTAAATCTTCTGACTAGATCCAGTTTTCTTTTTCTTTCTTTCTTTCTTTTTCTTTTTCTTTTTTATTTTTTTTTGGCGCATGCAGTTGTTATTTTTTTTTTTAAACATGTTCTTTTTATTGAGTTGAAAACCATCTTTCTGTGACTTCCAGGAATTGGTACTAGGTTGGTTGTATGGGTTAATATAAAGTAGTCAAATTCATCTGCAAGGATGGTTCTTGAGGTCTTTGGGGGAACCTTTGCATAAAGGTTCTATTTTTTTTTCCCATGGAAAGAACTGTCATTTTCCTTAACTGTTTTGTGGTAGTAGGGCATAGGTGTTAAGAACTCAAGTTTTCATATTTTTTACTACTCATTTTTTCCTTCTTTGCATATTCTCAGACTTTCCAATGACCTTCTTAAAAGTCACAAGGAATGAACAATGTGCACTAGATGTCAGTTGACCAGTGTTGAACGTAGTGGGGCTTGATATATTGTTGAATAATTGTAATTAAAAAAAAAACCACAACAGATTATGAAAGAGCATTCATAGTATGATCTTTTTATAAGAAAAATAAGTGTGAACATTTATTTATTTTTATTTTTATTTTTTTGTGGCACCGAGGATCAAACTCACAGCTTCATGCCCACCAGGCAGGTGCTTCAGCTGCTGAGCCAAACTCCCAGTCCTAGTTTTTTGAGGCAGGGTCACACTATGTAGTTCAGGCCGGCCTTGCACTCACGTGGTAGCCCAAGCCAGCCTCGAATTCACAACAGTCCTCCTACCTCAGCCTCCCGAGTGCTGGGATTAAAGGCGTGCGCCAAAGTGTTAACATTTATAATGTACATTAAGGAGTCTGGAATGATAAAACAAGTTGGAGATAGAGTTCACCTTTCAGTGGTAGGATCATGGGTGAGCTTTCTTTTGTTTACTTGCATTTTTCAGTTTCTACAGTGAACATATACAATTAAAATAAAATGGCAGCTATTGAAACATGATACAATGAAATTATTGTTTCCTTATTATTGATCTAAGACCTTCCTACAGGTCAAGATTTTCTGAGCCATGAAATGGTGTTGGTTCACATCAAGCGTATAGTCAAAACTTTAGGTATTTTTTTCTGTGATCTGTGAAGCTATAATTCTCCCATCGGGTACTTATAAAAGTCTTGACTGAACTTAAATCATTCCTGTTGCACTCAGTCTTACTTGTTTTAGCTTCTATTTGTAATCCATGTAGTTTTTTTTTTTTTTTTTTAACTCTTGAGTCTGTCTTTTAGCAAATTGACTTCTGTTCTGTGTAGCATCTGTAAGATTAAGTATGCATGTTTCCTGTCAGTGGAGCTCAATGCACATAATATATGCCTAAAGAATCTCTCTTCAGCTTAGTGTCAATGTAAAAAAAATGACAGTCTTTATGCAAAACATTTCTTCCTACATTGGAGCCACTTACTAGAATTACCAATTACCTACTTCTCTCCCTAACTGTGAGAACATCGTGAGGTATTTTATCTGTTGCCTTAAATTTATGCTGGGTCCTGTTTATGGTATTCCTTTGATCTGTCTCTTTAGTAGAAAGTCTATAAATTCTTAGTTTTGATGAAAATCAAAACTTCTACCCTCTTGCCTCTAATTGTTCTGGGTCTGGATGGACATTTAACATTTAGCAGCTAAGTGTCGCTTACGATCTCTTTGGAGCTTCGGTAGTCTTATTTGTTCATCCTTTCTAGTTTGAAAATGATTCATAGTAAGAAAGCATTAAAAGAGAAATTGGGAAGACTCAGATTCTTGGCATTGTTAAACAGCAGTGGAAATTCTTTTATGGTTTGAAATTGTCTATAGTTTTACATTGTCAGATCTAAAACTTACAGTAGTGAACTATTGTTCCTCCATTCTTTTTTTCAAACTTAACTTAGGCATTTAGAATTTTTTCCTGGAAAAATACATATTTCTTTTTTTGTGTGTGTGTTTGTTTTCAGTTATGCCCCTCACCAGCCCCTTTTGTCTTTAAAGAAATCAGAGCTCATCAGAGCACTCAAATTGAGTTTTCTCCTTCCTTTTCTTTCTCTGGATAGCATGAAAGATTTCATTTTATTTAACTTACCTCTTTCATGAAACAGGTATAAAGCATCTTAATAGCTTTTTCTTTGGCACAAATACCTTTTATTCTGTGTGGTTTTTTTTTTTTTTTTTTTGGCACGATTTCGCTATACAGTTCAGCTGGCCTTAACCTCTTTGTAGCCCAGGTTGGCCTCGAACTCACAGTGATCTTCCTGCCTCTGCCTCTGCCAAGTGCTGGAATTACAGGCATGCACCACCACACCCAGCTCCTTTTATTCCAAAAAATAGTAATTCCTTTTTAATTTTTTTATTGACTCTTAAGAATTATTTGTATTTTAATAAAGCAACAAACATTTGTTAATGTCTTGGATTTCCTTGGTTTTCTTTAATGCTTCGAAAACTTGAGTAGTGTAGACTATATTTCGTAAATTCTTGTTGAACATAGTGGATCCAGTTTTTAAGATCCCTGTGTGAAAAAGTAGAACAGTAAGAAATAGGGGGAAGTTATCATCTGGTTACTGAAGACACAGACTAGGGCGCTTATAAATTTTTCAGATTTAGAGTTCAATTCCTTTTTGGTGATGGACACAAGGAAACAGAGGAAGCACTGTGATTTGCACAACTATTAGGGCAATTGTGGTTATTGGGACTTTGCAAGGAAGCTGCATTTGGTTAAAGGGAATGAATCACAAACAGAGCAGTTAAGCTTTGTGAAAATGTTGTATCTGTAAAAATAGTCAAGTTGCAAGTGGGTTATCTATTTTGGATAGTAATGATGTTTAGAGCAGTGATTGCACCATTATGTTCAGGGAGCTGTGTCTGCCAAAGTGAACAGTGCCAGCTGCATGATGGGAAGTAAGGAGAGAGGAAGGGAATTTTGGTGTTGACCTCTTTCTGTTCTAAGAATGGTTTGCAGCTCCCTCTTCAAAACCGTGAGAGTGATGTGTACAAAGAACTAGGACAACCAACCAGTGACTGCTGCTCATCCTGTCCATTACATTGGACAGTTCCTAGTGTGTATGTCAGTGATTTCTCCCCGTGGGTGGAAAGGTGGAGTGAGTCTTCACTGACACATAGGTAGAAGTGTACCACATTCAGCAGTGGGTCTCCTGACTTTACCAATGTGGCTTCTCAGGTGATAGTGAAAATTTGATTAGTTCATTTGTATAGTGAAATAATTTATTATGCATTTGAGGTAATTTTTGGAAAATTCTTTCAAAGAGCCTATTATAGAATATTCTTCCAGAGTATTTAACTGGAAATTGAAGCTGACCATAATGCAAATCAAAGGTTAGAAAAGACAAATTTCAACCTATGGAGCCTGCAGGTATTCAACATTATAAGCATTTTAGTATATTTTGGTTTGTGCATATTGCAGAATGGTTTGAGTTAATTAAAATGCATTGAGTTTTGATTACTCATCATATGTTAATAAGAGAGAATACTTTAGTTGAAAACTCAGGAATTTACACAGAAGACTCATCTGTGTTCCACGTCTTTCTCATGTGTGTGGTGACAAGGTTGTGTAAACCTCAGGGAAGGCAGTTTGCTAGTTGAAAACCCAGTGGATTTTCTTGTGTAATACAGATCGAGAAACTCTAGGTTCTGTTTTTTTTCTTTTACATCAATAGCATAGCAAGTGAATTTTATATTTGAGTTAAACCTGGGTGAGGCTTGAAATTGATTTTTTGGGGGTGGGTCAAAAGTATTGTAAAAGTATGGATTTTGTTTTCTTCAGTTTCTTTTTCTGTGGTGTACAGAGTTAATTTCTCAGTCTTTTTTATGAATAGTGCTTTTTTATCACGTGGCACATCTTCATAGATCTAGCTATGAAATTGAACTTCGATTGACTCATGATGTAGACTTGGATTCTGTTGTGTTGTGAGAGTAGCTTTATTTAAAATGGCTAATTCCAGTTAAGGGAACTGAAACAATTCTTTGACCAAATTGGATTATGTTTTGACTGATGAACAATCAACTTCATTTCCTGCTGCCTGCCTGATTTTTTTTGTTCTACATTTCCTTTAACCTTCTGCATACAAATCTCTTTTAGTGGAAAAAGATACCTGTTGTCTTTTTTTAAGTACCACAAGTTCACCCTGGCTATGGTTTTTGTGCGACCTCCCCGTTTCCTAAAATGAAGCAGATGTGTGAGGAATAGATGTGGGATGGATTGCATAGTGAGCAGTAAGCTAAAATGAACAAATACTGGACCTTCAAAATTGGGCAGTCCACATAGTTTACTTTCAGCATTTCTAGTTTGCTACCTTCCTCAATGGGAATTTCCTCCATAATCTCATGGGCCCAGTGTGTGCCATCTTTCCTGTCCTGTCTTTACCACACCACTGGAAACTACTTGTGGAGCTAACAGTTAATTTACAGTGAAGTATGATTGATTGGAAAGACTTTTAGAAAGAGGAAGGAAAGGAAGGTAATTATTTAGAAGGAAATAATCTTTTATTATTTTCATTTAAAGAATCAACAAAGCACTAGGCCAGAATAGTAAAGTTATGAAGCTCTGTGGCAGAAGTAATAGAATGGATTTTGCCTGGTTAACAAGACGGGGTTGGTAAAGGGTGATCATTGGTTTTTCTTTTATAAAGCTGAAAAGGAAAGGCATTTGGTTGGCAACATAGGGCTGATAATGGAGAAGCCTTTTCTTTTTACTACTTATTCAGTCCCTAGAACTTTTTGTTATATATCGTACTCTTACATATAAACATATGGCATATTACTTGCCTGCTTTCAGAAGGTATTTCTTAGATGTGTATATTTATATAATCACAGATGACAAAGCTGTGGAATAGAATTGGGCAACAGTTTTAATAACTAATATTGTTTGAGATTCAAATTCTTTTAAATATATTTCTTTTTATTTAAAAAAACATTTTGTATGTTGACTTCAGTATCTCGGTTATTCTGTAAACTTATATTTTACTGTACAGTGTAAACATTTGAAGTTCTGACCCTTGAATCCCAGTTAGCATTCTCCTGCATTAATTTTTCTATTTTTTTGCTCAGATTTTTCTTAGCTACTTTGTGTTCTTGTTTGGTTACCTCTAGTCACAAACTTGCATTTGAAATATTTTTATGTTTCATACAAATATGCTAAGTATAGTATTTGGTGTTTTGAATATACTGAAAAACTGCTATATTTACTTACAGGATTATATCCGTTTTGTGTAGGTATTTTATTGTTATGTAGAGACATGGGGGTGAGTAGGAGTGTGTTTGGGGGAGCAGGAGGAATTATGCAGGGATGTTTTTTGCTTTGGTAAAATTCAGCAGTTGGTAGCCCCAAACAGAGTTGTTTCTTGTCAGATTGCTTTGGTTATTGTCTAGACTGGTCTGTTATACTGAAAATTGATAGGAACTGTGACAATGTCATCAGAGAAATAAAGCAAAGACTTACAAACAATGGTTAAACTTTTTCTTAAAGTTTTTTTTTTTTTTTGCTTGTTTGTATTTTTTGCTACGTATAAGGGAGCACTTAGACTGAACTTATTAATCAACCAATCAGATACTATCCAACTAACCATCAAATCCATCAGAATTTTATAGGAAACTGACAACTAAGAAGAGTGATAAGGAATGATCATTTATTATTTCAGCAAGTGTTTATTGACAGATGATCACTTATTGTTTCAACAAATATTTATTGGATGTGTTGTGGATTCGAAGATTGAGTGAGGTCATCTCTGCCAACCCCAAGTTCTAGTAGAATAATGAAACAGTTATATAAACAAAGAATTGAAATACAATGTGCTGTGTGTGCTGCAGTGGAAGAGCATAAAGAGCAAGATGGAGGCATCCTTAATTCTGTTTGTGAAGAATTTGAAAGGAAACTTCAGGGAGGAGGTGATACTTGAAGCTTTAGGGTAACTAGGAGTTTGCTAGGCTGACAAGTTGGAGGAAGGGCATTTCAGGTGCAAGGATCAATGTCTTAGTTACTTTTCACTCATTGCTGAGACAAAACACCTGATCCCCAAAATTGGGGAAGGAAAGGTTTATTTCTTACAGTTCTTGGGGGTTTTAGTCCATGCTCAGTTGGCTCCAAGGCAGCGTGGTGGGGCAGCCATTTGTGGCAGCCGGCAAACAGCAAGACAGGAACCCTGCAAGAGAGAGAAAGGACATGTCTTCCTCCTGCCCTTACACTGTATATTGGCTCCACCCCTGGGCGGGTGCAGCACTCACATTGCCAATCCCAGCGCTAGGCAGCAAACCAATCACAAACGCCAAACTCAGCTGCGCTCATTCCGTGATTACGTGAGACTTGGCTGCGACATAGGAACGTGACCCATAACAATCAGTATATTCATTAACTGTGTGTAAATGTAGAGTGTAATTTGGAGCTATTATTAGTATTTGTAGCATGAGTAAGAGGTAAATCTGAAGGTTGATGGACTCGTGTGCTTGCCCTAAGGAGTTTGAATTTTACCCTCAAAGCCGTGGAAATCCATTGACTTTCTTTTTAATGTATTAGCTATTCACTTACAATGATAACGTCACTGTTTATAAAAGTTGAATAAAAAAGAAAAAAATCACCTATGATCCTGTTGTTAAAAACTGTTTTCTTAATCATATTTAATATAGTTATCAGATAAAGTATGCAATTTTGGATCCTAGGGTTTTCACTTGATAGTGACCTTGTCTCTTTGAGACAGGGTCTCACTATGCAGTTTAGGCTGGCCTTGAGCTCACTTTGTAGCCTGCTGTGGTCTCGATCTTCCTGCTTCAGCCTCCTGAGTGCTGGGATTACAGGCGTGTGTTACCATGCCCGGCTTAGTATGGTGTATATTTTAAAAATGTGATTACAAAGTCTGTATAATCATCATTTTAGTGGCATCATACTGTTGTGTCTAATGCAGAATTTTCAGAGACCTTGTCCAGTAGGGCCTGGGAGTATGCCTTTTACCAGCTTTCCTAGACAAGTATATATGTATATTGTTACTGCTAGATACTTGGATGATTTTTAAGTTTTTTATTATTAATATACATGGGGCGATCAAAACTATGATACATGTTTAAATAAAAAAGTAATTATAGTAAAAAACATTGGCATTAATCCCCCTCAGAATATGGCCCCTTATTTTGAACAGCATTCAGTTATCTCATTTTACTTTCTATGTACTTTCATGAAATTTCTCTTTTATGTCTTTACAAGTTGTGAAAAAAAATACAGTGAATGCTGCTGCCGTGTGCCATCCGGTGGAAAAGCAGGTTCGTGAAAATACTGTGTGTCCTCATCCACCTTATTTACCACATTTGGCACCATGTGACTTCTGGCTCTCCCTCAAAGTCAAAATGACCATGAAGGGTAAATGTTTTGAATTGATTCAGGATACCAAGGCAGCCACAGCAGTACAACTAAAGACATGAAAGAGGACTTCTGAAAGTGCTTCAGAAGGTGGCGAGACTGATGGGTTAAATTTGTTCAGAGTGATGCTGGAATATTTTGGGGGGTTCAATGGCAGTGTGTCTTTTGCTGTAATAAATATTTTGAAATTTAACATTCATTGTATTTCTTGATTACACCTCATAAATAATGTTATGAACATTTTCATACAAGTCTTTTTTTAAATAAAATTATATTCATAGGATACATATCAAGAAATTGAATTGCTGGCATTATGTATCTCAGATATACTGTTTTACATGCTTTGCATCTATTCTTCATAACAGTCTTGCAAGTTTTGCATTACTAACATTTTTATTTATGGGGTAAAAGGTGAGTAAAATTGAATAATTTCCCCAAAATTACAGAGCAGGAAAGTAGTAGCTAAGATGCAAGTTCAGGAATTTCAGATATCTTTCTTTCTTTTTTTGTTTTGAGACAGGGTCTTGCTATGTAGTTCAGGCTGACCTTAAACTCTCGAATTTGTGATGATCCTCCCGCCTCAGCCTTCTGAGTGCCGGGATTACAGGTGTGCACCAGCATACTTGGCCTCACAAAGTTAATTTGAGCAGAAAGATGATATCTCACTGAAGCTGTGCTGTGCTGTAATCCATGAGATGAATAGATTCCCAATAAGCCAATCATTAGTGTTCTCTCCCTGTCTTTCTCCCTCTCTCCCTACCCCCTTTTACTTGCATAATGGGAGATTGAACCCAAGGCCTTTGCACTGAGCCACATCCCCAGCCATTTTTTTAAATCTTGAGACAGAATCTCACTAAGTTTCCCAGCATGAGCTCTAACTTTCAGTTATCCTACTTCAGCCTCTTAGAGTGCTGAGATTGCAGATGTGTGCCACCACACTCAGCTCTGTCTTTCTTTTTAAACTATTAATTGATAGGTATTTTGAGGGTGTATTATGTGTTCAGTGTGGTAATGGTGCTTTGGAGCGTAGAAAATAGACTCTTTTCTGTAGGCCCTTGCAAAAATTAAATACAGAGAGAGTAGCTAACTGTATGGTAGACTCTAATTTTAGTAGTGTGCAAACCCTCACAAATTCATGTTTTTGTTTCTATCAATCCAGTATATATTTGGCTCCCATTTTCCATTACATTTCAACGTGTGATTGAAATCTGACTGTAAATCAAAGTTAAGCTATTGTTTGATAGTTGGTGGTGTAAGTATACTGCTCATATACTTTTCTTTTAAAATTATAATTTTGTTTTGTTTTTTATCTTTTTGAGGCAAGATTTCGCTATGTAATTCAGGCTAACCTTGAACTCACTTTGTAGCCCTTGGCCTTGTACTCACAGCTATCCTCCTGTCTCAGCCTCCCAAGTGCTGGGGTCACAAGGAGGCACCACTACACCCAGTCTAAAATTTTTTAAAAATTTTATTTTAAAGAGGAAAAAGCCCCAAATCTCAAAACAAGATAATAGGAGAGTAACAGCAGTTAATACGTCGTATATTGTTGTCTTTAAATTAGTTACCCAGAGTACAAGATATAGGCATTTAATTGTCCAAACAATATTAGCAAAAACCTTTCTTTTCAATGAACTAAGAGAAATTACTAGTATGACTATTGTATCTATCTATATTTGCTTTTCCCTTCCTTTTTCTTTTCCCCATCCCAGTTTCTCTTTCCTTTTGAACAGTCTTTTTCCTTTTTACAATATTTATTGTACATTTTGGTTCTTATTTACCCTTTCAGCTTCTCACACTAGGGAGACAATATAATGTTTACACATGGGAGACTGGTTTATTTCACTTATGAGTATGGTCTCAAGTTGCATTCATTAAAAGTCTCAAGTTTATCCTTCTTCATGGCCAAGTAGTACTCCATTGTATAAAAAGACCACATCTTTTTTATCCATTCCTTAGTTGATGGGTGTTTGGGTTGTTTCCAAGATCTAGCTATTACAACCAGTGCTGCTATGAACATGGGTTCACATATATTGCCGTGGTATGTTTTTAATTCTTCTGGGAAGATATCCAGAAGATGAATAGCTGGGTCAAATGGCACCTCCAATCCTAGTTTTTTGAGGAATTTCCACGCTGATTTCCAGAGTGACTGCACCAGTCTACACTCCCACCAACAGTGGAGAAGGGTCGCCCCCACCGAGCCCCTCCAGCATTTGTTATGGTTGATTTCTTGACAATAGCCTTTCTTTCCAGGTTGAGGTGGAATCTCAGTGTTATTTTAATTTGCATCTCTTGAATGACCAGTGATGTAGAACATTTTTTTGTATATTTTTTCACTGTATTTCTTCATCTGAGAAGTATGTTTTCATCTCAGATGTCCATTTTTGGATTGGGTCTTTAAATTTGAGAGATCTCATTTTTTTGAGTTCTTTATATGTTCTTGATAGTATTCCTTTGAAGAACAGCTGGCAAACATTTTTTCTCACATTGTGGGTTGTCTCTTCACTCTGTTGGTAGTTTCTCTTGCTGTGCAAAAGTTTTTTAATAAGATGAGATTCCAGTTGTTGATTCTTTGTGATAGTTCCTGTGTGACTGGGGTTTTATTCATGAAGTATTTGCCTACACCAGTGTCTTCAGGAGTTCTACCTATCCTATCTTCCAGCAGATTTAGTGTTTCTGTTTTAATATTTAGATCTTTGATCCATCTCAGATTTAGTTTAGTGCATGGTGAAAGATATGGGTCCAGTTTTAATCTTTGGCATGTGCAAAGTCAGTTTTTCCAGCACCATTTATTAAAGAGACTCTTTTTCTTCCAGTGAATGTCTTTGGCACCTTCGTTAAAGACAAAGTGACTGAGTATATCTGGAGTTGTTTCTGCATCTATTAATGTGTTCCACTGATCTTCGGGTCTTTTTTTTTTTTTTTTTTTTTTCCCGCCAGTATCATGCTGTTTTTATTACAGTGGCTGTATAGTGTAATTTCACGTCAGGGATCGTGATGCTTCCTGTCTTGCTTTTGTTGCCCAGAATTGCCTTTGCTCTTCTGGTCTCCTTTGGCTCTAGATGAATGTCAAGATTGTTTTCTCTAATTCTGTGAGATATGTTGTTGGAGCTTTGATCAGAATTGCATTAAATCTGTATAACAGTTTTGGAAGTAGGGCCATTTTCCCTATATTGGTTCTTCCTACCCAAGAGCAGGGGATATCTCTCCATTTTCTGATGTCCTCGTCAATCTCCTTTTTCAGAGTACTGTAGTCTTCAGTGTCTTTTATATCCGTCCTTAGGTTGATTCCTAGGTATTTCATTTTTTGGCTACTAGTGAAAGGTGTTGTTTCCTTAATTTCTCTCTGAGTTTGTCATTCATGTATGGGATTTGTCACTGTTGACTTTGTATTCAGCTATGCTACTGAATTTGTTTATTAAGTCTAGAGGTGTTTTAGTGGAGTTTTTGGGGTCTTCTATGTAGAATATCATGTCATCTGTAAATAATGATAGTTTAACTTCTTCTTTCCTTTGCTATTGTTATTTCTTTTCTTTCTTTCTCTTGTCTAATTGCTCTGGCTAAGGATTCCAGGACTATGTTAAGTAACAGTGGAAACAGTGGACATCCTTGTTTTATTCCTGATTTTAGAGTGAAAGCTTTCAGTTTTGTCCATTTAGTATGATGTTGACTGTTAGTTTGTCATAGATGGCTTTTATCAGATTGAGATAAAGACCATCTATTCTAATTTTCTGTAGGGTTTTTATCATGAATGAGTGCCAGACTTTGTCAAATTATTTTTGCTGCATCTGTTAAGATGATCATATGATTTTGTCCTTGGCTCTGCTAATACGGTGTATTACATTTATTGATTTATGTATGTTGAACCATCCCTGCATCCCTGGGATGAATCCAACTTGGTCATGATGTATAATCGTCTTGATGATTTGCTGCATTCTGTTTGCCAGTATCTTATTGAGGATTTTTGCATCTATGTTCATTAGGGAGATTGACCTGTAGTTCTCTTTCTTTGTTGAGTCCTTCTCTGGTTTTGGTATCAGGGTAATGCTTGCTTCCTGAAATGTATTTGGGATTACTGCTTCCATTTCAATTTAATTAAAGAGTTTGAGAAGTAAGGGTATTTGGTCTTCTGTAAATTTCTTGTGGAATTCAGCAGTGAATCCATCAGGGCCTTGGCTTTTCTTTGTTGATATAACTTCTATTTCACTGATTGATATTGGTTTATTTAGGATTTTTATATCTTATTGATTCAGCTTTGGTAATTCATATGTGTCTAGGAATCTGTCTATTTCTTCTGCATTTTCCATCTTATTAGAATACATGTTCTCAAAGTAGGTATAGATGATCTCTGCAGGGTCTATTGTGATTTCATCCTTTTCATTCCTAATTGTGTGGATTTGAGTCTCTTCTTTCCTTTTTTTGGATAAGGTTGGCTAAGATTTGTTGATTTTATTTAACCTTTCAAAGAACCAATTCTGATTTATTTATTTTATTATATTGTTTTCTTAGTCTCCAGTGTGTTAATTTCTGCTGTAATCTTTATAATTTCCTCCCTTATACAAGCTTTTTGGCTTTGCCTGCTCTTTTTTTCTAGAAGTTTAAGGTTCACCATTAAGTTGTTTATTTGCACTTGGTCTGTTTTCCTCATATGGGTATTCATTGCTATAAATTTCCCTCTTAGGACTGTTTTCATTGTGTCCTGTAAATTCTGGTATATTGCATTGTCATTATCATTTAATTGTAGATACTATTTAATTTCTTCTTTAATTTCATCTGTGACCCTTTGGTTGTTCAGTAGGTTGCTATTTCATTTCCATGTGTTTATGAAGTTCCTGTGGCTTCTTTTGCCATTGATTTCCAATTTCATTGCACTGTGGTCTGATAATATGCATGGAATAATTTCAGTTGCTTTGAATTTACTTAAACATATTCTGTGAGCTAGTATGTGGTCTGTGTTGAAGAACATCCCATGAGCAGCTGTGTTCTGATGTTGTGGGGTGGAACACTCTGTAGACATCTCCTAAGTCTATTTGTTCAAATGTTTGGTTCAGTTTTAATATTTCATTGTTGATTTTTTTCTAGTTGATCTGCCTTTTTATGACAGTGGGGTATTGAGACCTTCCAATAAGTTGATTTAGTGCTTATTTGATTTTTCATGTCCATTGACATTTGTTTTATATAGTTGGGTGCACTGGTATTTGTTGCATATATATTTATTATTGTTATCTCTTCCTTTAGATTGTTTCCTTTACAAGGATGTAGTGGCCTTCTTTATCTCTCTTAATCAGTCTTGACTTGAAATCCACTTTATCTACAAACAGACTAGCTACCCCTACTTTTTTCTGGGTTCCTGTCACGTGGAGTATCATTTTCCATCCTTTGTCTTTCAGTCTGTGGATTTCTTTTTGAATTAAATGTGTTTCTTGCATACAGCATATTGTTGGATCTTGCTTCTTGATCCATTCTGCCAGTCTGTGTCTTGATTGGTGAATTGAGACCATTAACATTGACAGTCTGATATGTATTGACTTATCCTTGTTATGTTGTTTTCATGTTGTTGGCTCCCCTCACCTCTGTTTAATTGTTTGCCTTGCCTGGTGGATTCTTTCTGTTGGGTTTCATGGAATTATAGTCCTTGTTATCTCTTTCTGGAATGTCTTTGAAAACATTTTGGAGTGCTGATTTGATGGTCATAAATTTCCTTAGATGTTCTTTGTCATGGAAGTATCTTATTTCTCCATCAGTTTTCAAAGATAGTTTTATGGGGTATATCAGTCTTGGTTCAAAGTTGTTTTCCTTTAGTGCCCAAAATGCTTCAAACTCTCCTTGACTTGAGGGTTTGTGCTGGGATATCAGCTGTGATTCTGATGGGCTTTCCTTTGAAGATGATTTGTTTCTTTCTCCTACCAGCTTTTAAAATTCTGTTCTTGTGTTGAATATCTGGAATCTTGATTATGATATGCCTGGCTGTAGATTTTTTTTTTTTTTTATCATGGCTAATTGGAGTTCCATATGCCTTGCTAATCTGCATGTCACATTCCTTTTTCCCTACCAGGGAATTTTTCTGCCATGATGTCGATCAATTTCTTTTATGCCATTTGTATTATTTCCTGCTTTTTCATTGACTCCAGTCAATCTTAAGTTATTCTTTTTGCCTCATCTAGCAGCTGCTGGATTGATTTCTCATTGTCTCTTGCTATTTTTAAGAAGTCTGTGTTTTCATGATTGCTAACCACAGGATTGCCTCCTGTATCTGAAATCATGTTTTCTCATTGGCTTATTTTGCTGTGGATACTTTCAGTGGAATTTTTATTCTCCTGGATATCTGCTTGAATCTGCCTTCAATATTCTAGTTCTTTCCTGTGCTGAGCATTCATGGCTTCTGTAATTTTCTTAAGCCCCTCAATTTTTTTTTTTTCTGTATCTGCTCTTGAGTTACTAAGCATGGTTTTCATTGTGGGCACCATCTCTGCAGTTATCTGAGAAGTTATTTCTGATATGATTTTTTTTTCTAGAGCCTCATTCTATTGCTTTGTTGTTACCCCTGTAGAGAGGCCAGGTGGGTGGTTTTCAGATTGTCCCACCTCATTGTCGCCTGGGTTTGCCTTTGGTGAACTGGATGTCTGGGGTTGCATTTTAAGTGTCTTCTCATTTTCTTTTCTTTTCTTTCTTTTCTTTTCTTTTCTTTTTTTTTGTTTTTGTGGTACTGGAGATCAAACTCACAACCTTGTGCCTGCCAGGCAGGAACTTAAGCCACTGAGCCAAACTCCCAGCCCTAGTTTTTTGAGGCAGGGTGGCACTATGTAGTTTAGGCTGGCCTTGTGCTCACGTTGTAGCCCAAGGTGGCCTCGAATTCACAATGCTTCTTCTACCTCAGTCTCCTAGTGCTGGGATTAAAGGCATGCGCCACCATGCCCAGCTCATTTTCTTTTCTTCTGTTTCCTTTTTTCTTTTCTTTTTTTAGTTTAATTACTGGAGTGATGCTTGTAAATTGCCTATGGCAGGTTGCTTTATTGCTAGTATTTAGAAACCTTATGAAATGACTACTTCTGCAAGGTATCTTCTAGTTGTAGCTGGTTTTTGAATTTTGAGTCTGTTGCAAGATCCTACCTCTTCTATTTGTTTTGGATGAGAAGTTGCTTTCTGCTTGGATCAGCCTCTGGGTCTTTGGCACTGTGCTGCAGTATTGTCAATGCCCCTTAGGCAATCTCAGTTTTGGACTATCAAGAAGAATAACAGTTTTGAAGAATTATGTCGCTTTTGGCTAAATTGGTACTATCAGCAATAACAATAGTGTCAAACACAACCTAGAAAATGACAAACTGAGGTAACGATTAATATGTCCCCTTTAACTCTATGAACTTGATTTGTGGTTATGTAACAAAATCTAAAACAAACCAGACATGTATATGTAGTATATAAGTCCTTAATATGTCAATTTTTCTCTCAGGGATTAAAATTTAAAAGAGATTAGGGAGAAAATAAAAAAGTAGAAGAGAAAGAAATTAGAAGTAAGGCTGGAAGACAAAGGGGAATCACGCTAACTTTGGGCAATTGGGGAGAGGACTGAAGGGAAAGAGATAAGAGATGAAGAACAGAGCAGAGCAACACCCACAAAAAGGCTAGAAACCATGTTCACACTCATATAAAAACAACATCAAACAATGAAGGAGAAAAAAATCCCCCCAGAAAACAAAAATAAAGCTACTACACCACCACAATAGCAAAAAACAGAGAGAGAGAGAGAGAGAGAGAGAGAGGTCCACTTCCAGGTTTGTCTCTGCTGTCACTGCTAGACGTCATGTGGAGACAGAGCCCTGATCCATGTTGATTTTTCCCAGCAAGCCAGCAGTAGCTTTTTGATGGGGTAGTGGGTAATCTCTGAGAGTTTGCACAGATTTCTGGCTGAGACCAGACTCATCTGACCTGTAGCTGTCTGTACACCTTATGTGAGTCTGAGCTCAGCTGGGATTCACTAGATGGAGCTGGCAGCTGCTCGAAGTTCTGAGCTCAGCTGACCCTGCTCCTAGATGACTCCTGGCCAATTGCTGTCTCCCATGGGGCAACTGAACCCTCATTACTCACTGCCTGCTAGTGCAGTCCTTCACGTCTGCTACATCCTTCCACTGCTGCATCTCTCTGTGGAGGCCTCTGGAGTTGTCAGCAGTCACTATGTGTTCCCAGATTTGAACTGTTCCTCTTGTGCAGTGAGTCCTGTCTCAGGGAGAAGGTGCTGCTGGCTACCTCCTTCTTAGTTGAAGTTTCCCTCTTCACTCACTCCATGGGCTTCAATTCATGCTTCAGATCCTTCCTGGGTCCAGGGGACCCACTTCCCTCCTTCTCGTCTTCCTCGTGTTGCTGTATTCTAGTGTCAGGATGGCAGCTCTCAGAGAGGCTCTTTCTCTGCTGCTTACCACTCTGCCGTCCTGGTGCTTCCTAATTAATCCTCAAATTTGTTTTTATTTTGAAATAATCATATATTCTGGAGATGCAGGGCATAAAGTTCAAAGAACCTTATTTTTTCACTGTGAATCACTTGAGAGAATGTTGTCAATCTGATCATCTTAGAATATTTAAGTTGTATTTCCTGTAAACAGGGATGTTCTCTTACAAAATCACAACACAGCTACTAAAATCAGCAAATTAACTTCATTATACTCCAACCAGCTATCCTCATACTCTATTCAAGTTTGGCCATTTGTCTCAATAGTGTTCTTAATAGGAAAACAGTTCAAAAATCATTCATTGTGGTTAATTGTCAGATATCAGTTTTCAGTATGGAACAGTTTTTAAATTTTTCTTTGACTTTTATGATCTCGCCAGTTTTGGAGACTGTAAGCCGGTTATTTTGTAGAATATCACTCAATTTGAGTTTGACGTGATGTTTTCTCATGATTAGATTGAGGTTATGTATCTTTGGCAGAAATATCACAGAGAGTTGCTGTATTCTTTTCATTACTTCCTTTTGGGTGGCATGTGATTTGATTTGTCCTACTGCTGGTAATATTCATTTCAATTGCTTATGATGGCAGCTGTCAAGCTCTGTGTATATAATTGCTGTACTCTTCTTCCTGTATAATAATCATTTTGTGGAGAGGTACATTTAAATTATGTAAATATTCTATTCTTCATCAAACTATTTTCTTTATTTTTATTAGTATGGACTTATATTTAATATTTTGTTGTGTAGGTTATAATGGCTTACTATTTTATCATATAGGTTACAATGTATTATTTTCATTAATTTTGTTGTTTAAATTGTCTTAGACTTAGTAGAACCTTTCTTTGAATCATTCTGTATGCCTTTCCTAGCATTTGGTATCCTAAAATGTTCCATCACTCATCTTTCCCTGCCCTAGTCCTTGAATTAGCTATTTTCCAAGGTGACATGATTCCTTTTACTGGAAAATGTTTAAAAACTAAGATTGGGATATTAGCTTTTGGGGTATCACCTCCCCAGGAATTGAAAACAATATGCATATATTCATATAACATATATGCTTATATATACACAGAAATGTACATTTATATTTATATATGTCTATATTTATTTAAAACCCTTAGATTATAATGATGTCTCTAATTTCAGTCCAGTGTCACAGACAGTTTATTTTAGTTTCTCCCTTCCTGTATTTGTATCTTCCTTTTTCCTGTTCCAACCAGGCTTCTGTTATCATTGTACCTATACTTGATACTTCCACATGTATCCAACCCTCTTCCACTGCTATCTCTTCCTCTGCATTGATGTTCTTTTTACTCTTTTCAGGCTCTGCCATACCACGCTAGGCTATTTTGCATAAATACTTATACCTCTTTGTGCTTTTTAGGTGCTGACTCCCTATGCTGGTCCACATCTCCAGGAGAATCCCCTTTTCATCCTACATGGTTGGAGTTCAATCCCTTCCACTGGGCACCCTTGTATGTGGATGCCCTCTCTCTCTGTCTGACCTCTGACACATGTGTCAGGATGTTTCTGTCTGTCATTAGACACCCTATTTGAGCCCTCTGATATGCCAGCTCTCCTTGGGAATACCTTCTCACTTATGTAGACTCTGCTACCCCACACTAGGGTACCTCCAGCAAGGACATCTTCCTTCCCTGATTTAGTCTCTGTTATTTTGCTATAGACCTTTGTAACTTTCCTCTTTTCTCTTGGTACATATCTACCTTTATCTGGCCCACTCAATGGCTTTAGGATTTGAATTGTTCATGAAGAAAAAGGAAATGAGGAGCAACGAAAAGTGGAAGTAGTAGTGGAGGAGAAAGGTAAAATAATGCTCTTCTTTTTATTGATGATGATAACGATGATGACAATGATATATTTTTTCAAGTTAGCAATGCTTAAGTCTTGTGTTGGAAGAGAATCAGACTATGGCAATTAAAACTTTTAAGTAACATGGAGGTTATGACCAAAGTATGAGTATTATGTAGTGCAGTAGTTCTCCTAGACATTTTTCTTTTCACATTTCAGAAGACATAATAATTTGATAGGTTAGTTAGCTCTTCGCATTTTTTGAGCCTTTTCTTTTATATGTATTGTTGTCGAAATGTAGGAGGCCTCCCTGCTGACTGAGAAATAGAAAAATCTTTATATATTTTTTGCTCTCCTTATCATAATTGTCAGTGAAGTGCATTCTCAAGAATTTCAGTAAGATGATGATAATGCAGAAAAAGAGTTGTAAAAGCACTGAGATAGTAACTGTCATTCACCAAGGAAGTTGAGTTTGCAGAATTTGATAGAGATAAGGATTTCAGCAACTAGGTTTCTCTTGTTATATGATATTCCCACTATGATTTTTAAAATGTCATATAGACCTTATGTCAGGAAGTTGACCAAGTATATTTTTAAGGCACTGAATCTTTACATGATTTACAAAAATGGTTATTGCTCCAAATAAGCCAGGACAGTAAGTAATTCATATTGACAACTCCCCAGACTTTATTACTAGAATCTATAATTCTTAGAAATATATCTGAGCAAAGAAACCGCCAGGAAGCTCTTTAGTAAACATTTGTTGTAGCTGAAAAATACCATCCTGATTTGCAAAAAGTGGGAAAAACTATTTGGGAGCATTGCAGAAATAATTCATTACAGTTATATTCTGTACTTTAAAAGACCATTCAGGTTTCCTTGCCAAAATCAAGAAAAAATAAACAGCAGGCAGTATTATCAGTTGGTGCTCTCCTTTTCTAGGTTTGGGAAAACATGCTCTGTGGAAAGATGATTAGAATTTTGGTTGTACTATTTAAGAAGGGAACGGAACAGGCCTTAATTTAAAAAAAAGATATACTTAATGTTCAGTGTAACATCTAGGGTTTTAATGAGATTATGATTCCCACTCTTTTTTATTTTCTTATTATCAGTACCTCTAATAACGGATGCTTTTTTCATACTATTCTATAGTATTTGGAGCTTAGCTTTCTATTTTTATGGAGCCCCTGAGATTTCATAGAAAAAAGTGATTCTTAAACTTCACAGTTTGTGACATTTCATCAGCAGAACAAAGGACCATGTGGAGTGCCTATCCCATCTGTTCTGTATTACTCTTCAAAAATTTCTCCACAACTTCTGAATCTGGGGATTGACAGATACTTATTTGTCCAGCAGTCTAGTTCATATTATTGTCATTTCTCTGATAGAATGTATTTGTGACTACTGTGACCTTGCTTGGGAGTCTTGCTTATTTGCTTTTTAATGGGAAAGAAGAATTTATAAGACTTAGATATTTCTTGTAGAATCACGGAAACATTGAACTGTCAGGGTTTTGGAAAGACAAGGAACCAAGGCAACAAAGACCTCAGAGACAGGATCTTTTTGTATAAACTAGGACCTGCTGGGTCTCTTTGAACCTAGCCACATGGCTGAGGAGGAGAAAGGTGACAAAAATTTCAGGAAAGGAACCTGTGGATAAATATTTATTAACTCAACCATTTTGTGAATTTCTTGAGAGAATACAGCCAATCCAAAAATCTTTCTTCACTTTATGGTTTCCACTTTCTCTGTTAAACTTCCCTCACTTTTGTAAAGAATCAAAATACAGTGTGACACAGTTGGGTACCTTATCCAAGATAGCATTTGGTGTTAGTAGCAGTGTTATAGCTGTCAGGCAGTTTCTGCTAGTGAAGTCACTCAAAATAAATAACTCCTAGTCATTGGCTGTGAACATTATAAACCGTACCATTATGATTTTTAATATTTAGTTATTTTAGATCAGTGAGATGCCCATTTAGAAAACCCTTGTGGCCAAATTGGTTGACTACGGGCCCCAGCCCGAACGGAGGACAGTCATCTAGGCTTAGAACTTTATATAGATGCGGACATAGTCCAGGGTTTTGTGTTTCCCATCTTTAGTTTTCAACATTCTTAGGTTTCCTGTCTCTTTTCTCTCTGATTTGCTTCTTTAATAGTTCATCTGTTTTCCCTCAGCAGCTCAGCTTTTGCTGGCAAACCCTGTGGTAAGGAAACTTGAAAATGCTCTGTGACTAAAGAGAGAACAAAAGGGTTAGGAAACAGAGGGAAAGGAAGGTTAAGGGAAGGAGACATGGTTTGTCCATGGTTTTCTCAAGGTAATTTATGTGCTTAGTTCAGTTAAATACCCATGAGGCCAGATTATCTATCCTGAAAGTGTATAAGGGAACCTTGCACTGAATAGATGGTCATACCCTAGATAAAACGGTATAACTTGACTTCTAGAACTTGTTTCATGGGTAAACTTGTGTTTTTAATCTGTCTTTGTAACATTATTTCTTAACATACATAAATGTGAGTCCTCAAAGAATTCTCTCTATTCCACATTTATATAGCACACATTTCTTGTATTTCAAGTCTCTTACTGTCACACACTCTCTCTCTTTTTGCAAATAAAGTGCTCATTTTGGCTGTTTTCCAGATATGACAGTTGGTGGACATGCTTCAGTAGAGAAAAGGAAATTTTCTCTGCTTATCTACTCTCTCCCGTCTGCCCAAGATAGTGTGTCTGTCAGTTGTGACCTGATTTTGAAATAATTTATTAAATAGAGGGATGCATGATGTTATTTAAAATTTTGGTATGACATTGACTTTTAGTCCTTTATAGTAAGTGCTTATTAATAAGTAGGTTCTCTGGGTGAAATATGTTGCTCTTGGGTTTTTAGAAATTTCTTAACTCCTTCAGTGAATTTGTGTTCTGTTCAGTGTCAAGAATGACTGTTTACTTAGGAAATTAAACCCACTTGTTTATTCAGAAGATAAAGCACAATAAAAAAAATATAGCCATGAAAACATTATCTTGGAAATATGTTAATCTTATGGCTAAGGAGAATTTCCTTATTATTAGCTAGTAGACTTAGTAAAAGACGAATATATAAAACATATGTCGTTGGTAATATTTTATTGCTTTCCCCAAGTATATTGACATCTTTCCATGTTTTTAATGTTAAAATTTAATATATGTACAATAGATAGTTAAAGATTTTTACTTCATAATTTTTTCATCTGAAGTGGATACAGGTTTTAATGAATTAAATTTCTTTTTAAAAGCATGTTTCTTGGTTTTACAAATTATTCTAAAAAGTCTATCCTAAACCTCTATCTGCAATTCTTTCCTTTTGCTGTTGTCTTATTGGACTTCTTCCCCTTAATGGAGGTATAAAGCTCAAAACATTCCTTATCTTTACTGCTCTACTACTTGCGTGACTCCTGTGTGTTATAGGGAGTTACAAGCCCTGGGGCTGTGCTCTATCCTTTCTTCTTTACCATCCTGTCCTTTCATCCTCACTACTTCCAATACCAGTCTTCCCAAGCCCTTCCCGCCATTGCCACTGTTGAAATAGTTCTAAAATATGTTACTCTTTGACTTGTATAAAAAGTAAATTCCTAACTCTTTTTTTCCTTTGCCAATTTTATTTTTTCTTAGTACATGTTTGTAGTACATGATTTTTTTTAATTAGTATGTATTTATAATACATAATGATTCATCATAGGATGTCAGTATATCTGCATAATCTCTATTATCTTTTTTACTTCCCCTCCCTTTTCTTTGCTGTATTATTTGGGCAGTCTTTTGTGATTTGGTTCCTTTGTATCTGCCTCATTTTTCACCTATTTTTCCTTACAACAGCATCCTGCAGTCATGCCTGGTTTCCGTACTTGACACTTAGCAAGGATGCTGACTTTTCCACTGTTACTCCCATCTTTCCTGGTGTGCTCAGTGAAGCCCATTCAGCCTCACAGATTCCACTCTGACATAATCATCTCTTTTGGGAAAGCTTTACCTAATCTCTGTCTTTGGTGCTACCCTGGCTCCTTGTATAAATACTTTTTATGTTTTCTATGTTTCTATTTAGAACACTGCATTATAATTATTTGTTTACATATTTGCTTTCTCACTAGACTGTGATTTCCTTCAGTCCTGAGATGGCTTATCTTTTTTTTTTTTTTTTTTTGGACTGGGAATTGAATCAATTATCTTTTAAAATGCTGTACAAATGTTATTATTTTATGCCTAAAACATATAAGAATTACTTGTTGAATAAATAAATGAGTGAATAAGTGTGCACTAGGTACATACTAAAGGCAAATGGTTTGGACTCTGTCATTTGAGATTAATTGTTGATTGAGAACACAGCTGTTATGGCTTATGTCTAGATGTTCTCCCAAAGTCTCCAAGGTGACTGGATCTAGTGCTGCTAGGATCAAGGATATGATGCTGGGATTGATTCATGGTACGATGCTAAGATTAAGGGTATGAGTGCTATCTGCTGTAAGGGTGGGTGGCCTGGGTAGGATATAAGGGACAGAAAGAGTGGTGGTTGTGGGTTGTCACTAGTAGTTCAGTTACTTGCTGTCTTCTGCCTGCCCTGCTTTACCATGGACTTTTTTTCCTTTGTGATGCCCCTCTGTCATGCCACCCTCCTATCTTGGAGCCAGCCAACTATGAACTGTAACCTCTACAAACTGTGAGCCAAAATAAACCTTTCTTCCTTTAACTTTGGGTTTCAGGCATTTTGTCTCAGCAGTGAGAAAAGAAACTAATACACCAACTTTGGTTAGCAACCTCAGTGTTGAGAACAGTGAAATAATGATTTGTTAGAGTGCCTATTATGTTTATTGCCGTAGGTGTGTTAGTTTACAGGACAATGAGACATAGAGAAGTTTAATCAATTAAGTAAATAACTTGACTAAGAGACAGTTGAATTTGGAATCTAGCATTGCCTAGGTCAAAAGCCAATGTTCTTTCTTCAGTGCTGGAAAATTGTAAGGGTTTTGGGAAAGGGATTACTTTAAAACAAAGGCCTGTTTCAGGATAAAGGTATTAGTTTGTTTTCAGGATAAAGAGTTTGGAACCTTAACTTCTACCTTTCATTGTGGGTTCCGGAGATGTCTGGGAGAGGTATTCAGAGAGGCAATGATAAATTCATGCCCTTAACAACTGAGTAAGTGAAAGAATGAATGAAGATTTGATAAGGTAAAAGGAGCTAAAGAAAACTAAGCAAAAAAGAGAAGAAACAAGTATAATTTTTCTCTGTAACTTTTTTTTTTATTTAAGAGAAAAAAAAGACACGTAAGAAAGACAAAAAGCAAAAGAGACAAACAAACGACTAGAGTAAATGCACAACAGTAACATTACAGGTTTACAAAACAGGATGATAGAAACTTGACAATGGTTGCAATATTGCATCTCGTTATCTTCAAAATGGTTGTTTACATTAACAGATATAGACATGTAAAATTGATCTAATCATATGAGTATTAACTGTTCTTTCTCAATAACTAATACATTCAGCAGTATGTTCGTTTTAGTCATCTTACATATACATATATACAGATTTGTATCTTTTCCTTTTCCCTTCCCTCTTTCCCCCTTTTTCCTTCCCAATTACTTTTGTTCTTCGAGCTCTTTTTTACCCTTACATAGTATTTATTATAGATTTTGGATCATATATACTTTTTCAGTTTCTTACACTAGGGAGACAATACAGTATTTACACATGTGGGTTTGATTTATCTCACTTATGAGTATGGTCTCAAGTCGTGTCCATTTACTTATAAAAGTCTCAGTGCAATCTTTCTTGATAGCTGAGTAGTACTCCATTGTATAAAAAACCCACATCTTTTTTATCCATTCTTTGATTGATGGGCACTTGGGTTGTTTCCAAGATCTGGTTATTACAAATTGGGTTACTATAAACATGGGTGCACAAATATCACTGTGGTGTGATGTTTTCAGTTCTTCTGGGAAAATGCCCAGAAATGGGATAGCTGGGTCAAATGGAATCTCTAATCCTAGCTTCTTGAGGAATCTCCACACTGACTTCCACAGTGGTTGCGCCAGTCTACACTCCCACCAACAGTGGAGAAGAGTTCCTTTTTCCCCACAGCCCCTCCCGCATTTCTTGTTGGTTGATTTTTTCATCTTGGCCATTCTTTCTGGAGTGAGATGGAATCTCAGTGTTGTTTTAATTTGCATTTCCCGAATGACCATTGATGTTAAACATTTTACTAAATGGAGAAAAACTAAAATCTTTCAACCTAAAATCAGGAACAAGACAAGGATGTCCATTATCACCACTCCTATTCAATATAGTTCTGGAAATACTAGCCAGAGCAATTAGACAAGAGAAGGAAATAAAGGGAATAAGGATAGGAAAGGAAGAAGCAAAATTGTCACTCTTTGCAGATGATATGATACTCTACATAGAAGACCCCCAAAGATTCATTAGAAGACTTCTAGAAGTAATAACCAAATTCAGTAAGGTTGCTGGATACAAGGTCAACACTCAAAAATCAATAGCATTCCTGTACACAAAGTCACTGAGAGAGAAACAAGGAAAACCACACCCTTCACTGTAACATCCAAAAAAATGAAATACTTAGGAATTAATCTAACAAAGGAAGTAAAGATCTATACAGTGAAAATTACATTACTCTAAAGAAGGAAATCGAAGAGGATTTCAGAAAATGGAAAGGTATTCCCTGCTCATGGATAGAAAGAACAAACATCGTGAAAATGGCCATTCTCCCAAAATTGTTATACAGATTTAATGCAATCCCAATGATGATACCACTTGGCTACATCACAGAACTAGAGAAAGCATTCCTGAAATTCATCTGGAACCAGAAGAGACCTAGAATAGCAAAGGCAATTCTGGGCAACAAAGGGAAGGCAGGAGGCATCACAGTCCCCGACTTGAAACTGTACTACAAAGCTACTGTGATAAAATCAGCATGGTACTGGAATCAAAACAGACCTGAAGATCAATGGAATAGATTAGAAGATACAGCCACAACTACAAACACACTTAGCCACCTCATCTTTGATAAAGGAGCCAAATATGTACATTGAAAGAAAGATAGCCTCTTTAACAAATGGTGCTGGAAAAACTGGCTTTCTATATGCTATAAACTAAAACTAGATCCCGGTCTATCACCATGTGCTAAAATAAAGTCAAAATGGATCAAAGATCTGAATATTAAAACAGAGACACTAAACTTACTAGAAGACAGAGTAGGTAAAAATTTGATGACATAGGAGTAGGCAGAGAGTTCATGAACAAAAATCAAATTGCACGGGAAACACTTCCCAGAATCAACAACTGGGATCTTGTCTTACTAAAAAGTTTTTGCATGTCAAAGGAAATCTCCAACAGAGTGAAAAGAAAACCCACGAACTGGGAAAATATCTTAGCCAACTGTCCATCAGACAAAGGACTTCTATCTAAAACATACAGAGAATTAAAAGAAATCAGGCCCCTAAAGTTCAAGGACCCAATCCAAAAATGGGCATCTGAGATGAATACACACTTCTCAGAGAAAGAAATACAAATGGCAAATAAATATATGAAAAAACCTCTGTAACTTTGTATCAGATGTGAGTAAAAGAAAAGCTAGTTGATTGAGTGCCTGGTGCATGCTATTCTCTATAGAAATATCATATCCCTATCAATTCTCCCAGCAATCCTTTAAAACAAATGTTATTTTTGCAGTTGTATTTAATTAAAGTCCCATACGTGCCATATACATTTTAGCTCAGCATCACACAGATAGTACCTGATGGATCTTGGGTTCAAATTCAGCCATGTGTAACTCTGTCTTGTAGGGAATAGTGATAAACTAACTGTAGCAACTGATATTTCGGTGTATCTACAATATAAATAGATTATTGTAATGGATTAACAAGGTATTAGCAGAGGCAAAGCCGGTCCAACCAGGTGGATTGTTCATGCTAAATTGCTCATTTGTGTTTTCGTACTTTGAAAGGGGGAATGAATATAATACAGTTATTCCTTTTCTTGGAAATACTGCCTGCTGCTTTAAAGCTAACATTTTGTGTTAGCTTTCTGTCATTTCAACAAATACCCAGGATAATTTAGTAAAAGGAAAGGTTGAATTTGTTTCATAGTTTCTGAGATTGCAGTTCATATTCAGTTGGCTCTGTTGCTTTGAACCTGTGGTGAGACTTCACAGTGGAGTGTGTGTGATAGAGCAACCTGTTCTCATGACAGCTAGGAAACAAAGAGAGGAAGAGACCAGGATCCTAATATCCTCAGGGACACGCCCCCAGTGACTTAACTTCCTCCCACTGGGGTCTACCTCTTAAAGGTTCCACCACCTCTCAATTGGACCACAGACTGATAACCAGGTCTTTAACAGCTGGGCCTTTGGGAAGACTAACTCAAGCCATAGCAGATGCTCAACACTTGATAAGGCACAAACGCTCAACACTCAAGTGGATACCAGCGGTAAACTTCTGGAGAGGCTGCATAATGTATTTTAGTCCAGTGCCAGTCTTGGTTTGTGAACAGACTGGTAGGCTACCTCTGTTTAGAGATTGTTACCTACAAAAGTGAGAAACAAAGATTTTTCAGTATTGACTGTGTTGCAGAATTATCCTGCCACCTAGATATGTTACATATGTGAATGACATTTAAGGAAGATGAAAGGCAAGGGAGATTTAGAAGAATAATGAGGCACTGTTTATATGATGTACTACCTTGTCTAACCATCCCCCCAACTTGTTTGGTATTTGATTTCTCATCCATCTGCTTGTTAATTTGCTCATTCATTCATCCAGCGTACTTTTATTTTGAGACTGTTACATCAGTCCATTCACAGGAAAGTTTCTTTCTTTTTCGGAAAAATTTTTAGCTGTAGAATAAGAATAATATTAATATTTTAGCTAGAGTAGGAGAAGTAATATTGCATTTGGTCTAGTTATAAATTATTTATTTACATATATGACATATACTGAACTATAAGCTATTTAAGGATAGGCACCATGTCTTTTTTTAATCTCCCTGCCTCCACGCCTAGTACAATGCTTCAGTAAGTATTTTGGTGAATAAATGAAAAGAGCTGTAAGACTCAGCCAGATTTCATTCAATCTAAATGTATGTTTCTTGCTATTCAAGCCTGTAAGTTATTAGTTTGTTTTCCTCCAGTGACCATATAATGAGCTCTTAAACCTGTAAATTGACATTCTAGAGATAGGCAGCATCCCCTTAGGTGACTTCAAAAGCAAGAGATGGAATGCTGGAACTACAAAGTTAGGCAGGAAAAGGCCTCTTAAAGACTGTTCAGATGTGCAGTATCAAACCATGTTGTCTTCCTGGGGTGTGGGGAGCAATAGGTCATTAAGATTAGTTACACTGAGTTGGAGGCCAGACTCTATAAAGATCCAGACCCGGAAAATGAGGGATTAAAGTCCTCTCATTTTCCATGGTGAGAAACAAGCCTGGGTTGTTTTGGAACTACACAGAGGCTGTAATGTCTGTGTGTCAGATGTTTGGAGAGAGCTATAGATCTGAGGATCTGTTTATCATAGCATTCCTGAGAGAAAGGCAAAATCTCAATGGTTAAGGAAGACAAAGAATTTGGAGTGAGCTAAAGCTGAGGGCCCATTTTACTTGATAGCAGAGCTATTTATATAGGTCTTAGAATATGAATTAAGTAGCTTTTGAGCAGAACTTCTCAATCTTGCCACTATTGACATTTGGGCCAGATAATTCTTTGTTGGGGGCAGGATATAACTGTTCTTTATAGGATTGCAGCATCCCAGACCTCTATGTACTAGATGCCAGAAAAACAAACCAATACAGAGCAAAAACAACAAGAACAACAACAAAAAATCCCACATCTAGACCTTACTAAGTATTGCCTGGGTGGCAGAATTGCCTGGAGAACTAACACTTCAGAGGTATATGAATAAAGTGGCTGCTGCTGGCTGTAGAAAAAGGGGAGGGAACAGTAGTGAAAAGGGGCTCTGTAAATGTTACATCTTTTCATGTGAATTCCAAAATGAACCAATAACAAAAGTAACCTAATTGTGAGCAGTGGTTGGCAGAGATGAAATAAATGCCAAGCCTCAGCAGCTTTTGTTTGTAAATATGAACTAGTATGCATGGAAATGTAAACTATTTCAGGTGGAGTTGATACAGAGAGGCATAAACTGGAGAGAAGTTTGAAGGTCATATCCAAGGTTTAAGTAGCTTGGAATTAGGATTTGATTAGTGTGAAGTTAGCAAAGAATAAATGATGAAATGTGTCTTGTAGGGAAGATTTATTTTTATGTATTTTATTGTTTAATTTCATTTTAAAAAGTAAAATAAAGCAATTCTTTAAGTAAAATAGAAATTTAGGTTTTTGAAATTTAGAGGGGTATTATATCCTGATTGCTCTGGCATCATATGTGTCATACTCACTAAACAACTCTGGCGCATATATATATATATATATATATATATATACACATACATATATATATCTGAAAGTGTATTTTGTTCAAAATTGAGTCCTTGCAAATTCATGGTAGCTTTATCTGGACTTTTCCTGCTTCTGCTGTTGTCTAAGTGAATAAATAAAACCTCCTACAAACTCCCTATTAACATTTACCAGAGCAGCTGTTCAAAGCATTTTTCACTCTCCATAAATTCCGTTCATGGATAGTCACTCTCAGCAGATTACCTGATTTTTTATTTAACTGAGGTTGAGGACATTTGGGCATGAGCTTTTAAGAAATTTCTCTTCTGTATCTTTCTACTTCTAGTTTTATTCTTTTTATTTATTTATTTATTTATTTATTGCCTTTTTTGAGACAGGGTCTCGCTGTGCACTTCAGGCTGGCCTTGAAGTCATTTTGTAGCTCAGGCTGGTCTCGAACTCACAATGATCCTCCTGCCTCAGCCTCCTGAGTGCTGGGATTACAGCTGTGTGCCGCCACGCCGGTTTATTTTTCTTTCTCTTTGGACTTCTGTCTCATAAGAATGCCCCTTCTGTGTATTAAGGTGAACCTTTGCACCTGTGCTTATGGTTGCATATCCTTCCTTTTTCTCTAAGCTTTTCAAAATTATATTTTAATCTTCCTCTTTGCATTTTCATTCTTTTTTTTAATTTAAGAGAAAAAAGACACATATAAGAAAGACAAAAAGCAAAAGAGACAAACGACAACAGCAAATTCACAACAGTAACATTATAGGTTTACAAAACAAGATGATAGGAACTTGACAATGGTGGCATATTGCATATCATTACCTTCAACATGGTTGTTTACATTAGCAGATATAGACATATAAAATTCATCTAATTGTATGAGTATTAACCGATCTCACTCAATAACTAATACATTCAGCAATATAGTCATTTTAGTTATCTTATGTATACATATATACAGATTTATGTCTTTTTCCTTTTCCCTTCCTTCTTTCCTCCTTTTTCCTTTCCCAGTTACTTTTGCTCTTTGAGCAGTTTTTTACCCTTACACAGTATTTATTGTAGATTTTGGATCATATATACTTTTTCAGTTTTTTACACTAGGGAGATAATACAGTATTTATACATGTGGGTTTGATTTATCTCACTTATGAGTATGGTCTCAAGTCGTGTCCATTTACTTATAAAAATCTCAATGCAATCTTTTTTGATAGCTGAGTAGTACTCCATTGTATAAAAATACCACATCTTTTTATTCCATTCCTTGATTGATAGGCCCTTGGGTTGTTTCCAAGATCTGGTTATTACAAATTGGGTTGCTATAAACATGGGTGCACAAATATCACTGTGGTGTGATGTTTTCAATTCTTCTGGGAAAATGCCCAGAAATGGGATAGCTGGGTCAAATGGAATCTCTAATCCTAGCTTCTTGAGGAATCTCCACACTGACTTCCACAGTGGTTGCGCCAGTCTACACTCCCACCAACAGTGGGGAAGAGTTCCTTTTTCCCCACAGCCCCTCCAGCATTTGTTGTTGGTTGACGTTTTCATCTTGGCCATTCTTTGTGGAGTGAGATGGAATCTCAGCGTTGTTTTAATTTGCATTTCCCGAATGACCATTGATGCTGAAAATTTTTTCATATATTTATTTGCCATTTGTATTTCTTTCTCTGAGAAGTGTGTATTCATCTCAGATGCCCATTTTTGGATTGGGTCCTTGAACTTTAGGGGCCTGATTTCTTTTAATTCTCTGTATGTTTTAGATAGAAGTCCTTTGTCTGATGGACAGTTGGCTAAGATATTTTTCCAGTTCGTGGGTTTTCTTTTCACTCTGTTGGAGATTTCCTTTGACATGCAAAAACTTTTTAGTAAGACAAGATCCCAGTTGTTGATTCTGGGAAGTGTTTCCCGTGCAATTTGATTTTTGTTCATGAACTCTCTGCCTACTCCTATGTCATCAAGATTTTTACCTACTCTGTCTTCTAGTAAGTTTAGTGTCTCTGTTTTAATATTCAGATCTTTGATCCATTTTGACTTTATTTTAGCACATGGTGATAGACCGGGATCTAGTTTTAGTTTATAGCATATAGAAAGCCAGTTTTTCCAGCACCATTTGTTAAAGAGGCTATCTTTCTTTCAATGTACATATTTGGCTCCTTTATCAAAGATGAGGTGGCTAAGTGTGTTTGTAGTTGTGGCTGTATCTTCTAATCTATTCCATTGATCTTCAGGTCTGTTTTGATTCCAGTACCATGCTGATTTTATCACAGTAGCTTTGTAGTACAGTTTCAAGTCGGGGATTGTGATGCCTCCTGCCTTCCCTTTGTTGCCCAGAATTGCCTTTGCTATTCTAGGTCTCTTCTGGTTCCAGATGAATTTCAGGAATGCTTTCTCTAGTTCTGTGATGTAGCCAAGTGGTATTATGATTGGAATTGCATTAAATCTGTATAACAATTTTGGGAGAATGGCCATTTTCATGTTTATTCTTCCTGTCCATGAGCAGGGAATATCTTTCCATTTTCTGAAATCCTCTTTGATTTCCTTTTTCAGAGTAATGTAATTTTCACTGTATAGGTCTTTTACTTCCTTTGTTAGATTGATTCCTAAGTATTTCATTTTTTTGGATGTTACAGTGAAGGGTGTGGTTTCCCTTATTTCTCTGTCACTGACTTTGTTGTTTGTGTACAGGAATGCTATTGATTTTTGAGTGTTGACCTTGTATCCAGCAACCTTACTGAATTTGGTTATTACTTCTAGAAGTCTTCTAATGGATCTTTGGGGGTCTTCTATGTAGAGTATCATATCATCTGCAAAGAGTGACAATTTTGCTTCTTCCTTTCCTATCCTTATTCCCTTTATTTCTTTCTCTTGTCTAATTGCTCTGGCTAATATTTCCAGAACTATATTGAATAGGAGTGGTGATAATGGACATCCTTGTCTTGTTCCTGATTTTAGGTTGAAAGATTTTAGTTTTTCTCCATTTAGTAAGATGTTGGCTGTTGGTTTATGATATATGGCTTTTATCAGGTTGAGGTAGAGACCATCTGTTCTGATTTTCTGTAGGGTTTTTATCATGAATGGGTGTTGGAGTTCGTTGAAAGGTTTTTCTGCATCTATTGAAATGATCATGTGGTTCTTGTCCTTGACCCTGTCGATATGGTGTATTACATTTATTGATTTGCATATGTCGAACCATCCCTGCTTTCTTGGGATGAATCCCACTTGATCATGGTGTATAATCTTCCTGATGACTTGCTGTATTCTATTTGCCAATATTTTATTGAGGACTTTTACATCTATGTTCATGAGGGAGATTGGTCTGTAATTTTGTTTTTTGGTTGGGTCTTTCTCTGGTTTTGGTATTAGGGTAATACTTGTTTCCAGGAATGAGTTAGGGAGACTTGTCTTCCCTTTTGATTTCATTGAAGAGTTTGAGGAGTGTTGGCATTAAGCCTTCCCTAAATTTCTTGTAGAATTCAGCAGTGAATCCATCAGGACCTGGGCTTTTCTTTGTTGGTAAGGTTCTAATTACATTTTCAATTTCATTAGCTGAAATTAGGGTATTCAGCAGTTTTACATCTTCTTGGTTCAACTTTGGTAATTCATGGGTTTCTAGGAATCTGTCCTTTTCTTCTGTGTTACTGAATTTATGTGAGTAAAGGTTTTTGAAGTAGGTGTTGATGATCTTCTGTATTTCCACAGGGTCTGTGGTGATTTCACCCTTTTCATTTCTTTTTTTTTTTTTTTTTTGTGGCACCGGGGATCGAGCTCACAGCTCAGGCAGGCGTGTAAGCCGCTGAGCCAAACTCCCGACCCTGGTTTTTTGAGGCAGGGTCGCACTGTGTAGCTCAGGCTGGCCTTGCGCTGGCGTTGTATCCCAAACTGACCTTGAACTCACAACCCTCCGCCTACCTCAACCTCCCGAGTGCTGGGATTAAAGGCGTGCACCACCAGGCCCGGCCAGCCTTTTCATTTCGTATTGCATGAATCTGTGTTTTTTCTTTCCAGTTTTTGATAAGGTTGGCTAGGGGTTGTCAGTTTTATTTACTCTTTCAAAGAACCAACCCTTCAATTCATTAATTCTTTGTATCATTTTCTTAGTTTCAATTGCATTAACTTCTGCTCTGGTCTTGATAATTTCCTCCCTTCTTTGGGCTTTGAACTTGACTTGCTCTTCTTTTTCTAGAACTTTGAGGTGCAGCATTAGGTTGTTTATGTGTGTTCTTTCCATTTTTCTGATGTGGGAGTTTAGTGCTATAAATTGCCCTCTGAGGACTGCTTTCATTGTGTCCCACAGGTTCCAGTAATTTGTGTTTGCATTTTCATTCAGTTGTAGATATTGTTTAATTTCTGTTGTGACCCATTGATTGTTTAGGAGAGTATTAATTAATTTCCATGTTTTTATGGGGTTCTTGTGGGGTTTTTTGTGATTCATTTCCAATTTTACTGCGCTATGATCAGATAATATGCATGAAATTATTTCAGTTCCTTTGCATTTACTTAAGCGTGTTTTGTGGACCAGTACATGATCTATTTTAGAGAATCACCCATGTGCAGCTGAGAAGAATGTGTATTCTGATGTGGATGGGTGGAATACTCGGTACACATCTACTAGGTCCATTTGTTGACAAGTTTGGTTCAGTTCTGTTATTTCTTTGCTGATTTTTTGTTTGGTTGATCTGTCTCTCTGTGACAGTGGGGTGTTAAGGTCCCCTGTTATAACTGTTATTGTTTATTTGGTGTTTCATGTCTATTAAGAATTGTTTTACACAGTTGTGTGCTCCCATATTCAGTGCATATATATTTATGATTGTAATCTCTTCTTCTTGAAGTTTTCCCCTAACAAGTATGTAGTGACCTTCTTTATCTCTTTTGATCATTCTTGGTTTGAAGTTTGCATTGTCTGTAAACATAATAGCTACCCCTGCTTTTTTTTGGGTTCCTGTTGCATGGAGTATTGTTTTCCAGCCTTTGATTTTTAGTCTGTGAGTTTCCTTTTGAGTTAAATGTGTTTCTTGTACACAGCATATTGTTGGATTTTGTTTCTTAACCCACACTACCAGTCTGTTTCTTTTTATTGGTGAGTTGAGACCATTTACATTGATTGATATAACTGATATGTACTGACTTGTCCCTGTTATGATATCTTTCTGTTGTTGGTTTTCTACATTTTCCATTTAGTTATTTTCCCTGCTTAGTGGTTTCCTTTTGTTGTTGTTCTTAAGATTGTAGCTTTATCTCTTTCTAGAGTGTCTTTCAGTACTGTTTGTAGTGTTGGTTTGGTGGCCATAAATTTCTTCAGTTGTTCTTTGTCATGGAAGTATCTTATTTCTCCATCAGTTTTTAAAGATAGTTTTGCAGAATACATTAATCTGGGTTGAAAGTTGTTTTCTTTCAGGATTTGAAATACTTTACTCCAAGCTCTTCTTGACTTATAGGTTTGTGTTGAGAAGTCTGCCGTGATTCTGATAGGCTTTCCTTCATATGTGATCTGTTTTTTTTCTCTGACAGCTTTTAGTATTTTGTTCTTGTGCAGTATTTCTGATACCCTAATTATTATATGTCTGGGTGAAGATTTATTTTGGTTATGGTTAATGGGGCTTCTGTATGCCTCACTTACCTATCTATCAGATTCTCTTCCCATGTTTGGAAATTTTTCTGCTATTATTTCTGTGAATAGTCTTCGCGGGCCATTAGTACTGACCCCTGCTTTTTCACTGGTGCTTATTAATCTTATGTTATTTCTCTTGGCATCATCTTTCAGCTATTGAATTGTTGTTTCTTCGCTCCTTGTTATTTTTAAGAGATCGTTTCTTTCATGATCATAAGCTTCCATGCTGTCTTCGAGGTCTGCGATTCTATCTTCAGCTTCATTCAAGCAGTTTTGCCAACTTTCCACAGAATTTTTCATTTTCTGGATTTCACTTTGCAGCTGTTTCATGTATTCTATTTGTGTCTTACATTGTTCATTCAAAGTTTCCATCATTTTCTTATGTTCTTCTATTTTTTTATCTTGATCTTCTTTAGATACACACAGCATTTCTTTCATAATGTTTGTCATTTCATTTTTTAGCTGAGAGATTATTTCTGATTTGAGTTTCTCTATAGCTTCATGGAGTTGTGTCTTTACTTCATTTGCTATCATTTCAGAAAGTTCAGTTTTGTGACTCCCAGTGTCTTCCATTTCAGTGTCTCTTGGGTTTGTTGTCGGTGGGCTGGGGGATTGAGACTGTCTCTTGGTCTTTTGTTTTGTCATTTTCTTCTGGGACCGGTGTGACTGGGCAGGCAGCCTCCCGATAGACTGCACTGAAACACTGTGCCAGGTAGACCTTCAATCCTCCAATATCCCCATGGCTAGCTGGGGCACACCCCCAGATTATCTCACTGGACCCCTCTGTTCTGTGGTCTGTGAGGCTGGCCATGTGTTCCCCTGATGTACTTTGTTGGGTTACTCTGGGATGCTGGGCTGGACAAAGTTTGTATCTTCCCTGTAGCTAGCAAGGTCATGCCCCTAGAGTTTGTTGCCAGAACCTGACTGTGTAGTATTCAGAACCCCTGCAACCCAGGTGGCTAGCAGAAACGCAGTCCTGGGGTGTGTTACTGGACCTTGAGCCTGGCTGGGTCGAGTTTGGAATCTCCAGGACCCAGGTGGCTACACAGAGAATACCCCAGAGTGTGGGACCACCTGGACCTTGAGTCTGGCTGCTAGGAGTTCAAAGCCTCTGGAGCATGAGTCAAGCTCGGGCAAGTCCCAGGCGTATAGTGCCAGGGACCTTGCTCCTGCTTGGTGGGGTTGGCAACCTCTAGGACCTGCCGTGCGTCCCCACCCCTAAACAATGGAGCTCAGGCCTTGTGCTCTCATGGGCTGAGCTCAATTTCTCTAAGGCCCTGCAGCTATGCTGGCCACTTCCTGACGAGCAGCTCTGGGGCTCTGGGCTGGGCTGGGCTCAGTACCTTTGTGTCCTGCGAGGCTGGCCGGGCGTTCCCCTGATGGATTGCACTGAAATGCTGGACTGGATAGAACTCGATCCTCTATGCAGCTAGTGAGGATGTATTCCCGGAGTGTATTGCTGGAGCCTCCGCCTTACTAGGTGGGGGTCGGAATGTCTGGGACCCAGGTGGCTAGGTGGCGTGCACACAGGAGTGTGGCACCACCCAGACCTTGCATCTGGCTGCTAGGAGTTCAGAGCCTCTGGAGTGTGAGGGAGGCCTGGGTGAGAACCCAGCATGTAGTGCCGGGGGCCTTGCTCCTGGTTGGGCAGGTTCGCAACCTCTAGGACCTGCCATGTGGCCGCACCCCTGAACAATCAGCATTTTCAGTCTCTCTTCAAATCTTTGCTTCTGTATTCCTGCCCAGGTTTGTATTTATTTATTTATGTTATTTTAAAGGGAATAAAACAGAACAGTAAAATGAAACAAAACAAAACAGTGATAGGGCAGTAGGAAATTCACAATTGTTACTGTATTATGTATTGTTATCCTCTAAATATTTTCCTTCACTACCAGTCCCAGGCCTACAAAGTCAATCAGGCAGCATAAATGTCAGGTTACTTCCCTGTTTCACTTATTATCATCTCAGCCTGTGTCGCATCTGGTTGCTTAGTGGGTCGGGGGTATGGTCAGGAGGTGGAAACGACTTCCTTGCTGCTTCTCCCTGGCTGACAGGGCCTCTGCTGGCACACAGGGAGGCTGCATGTTTATTTATTTTTTAAAACAAACAACAAAAAAACTCCACTTTTTTGGCTTACCGTATTTTTCAGTTTCTGCTTCCCACTTACCTCAGGCTTTTCTCACTTCCTCTTTACCATCAGATCATTTGAAAAAAAAGAGCTAATACACACTGCCTTATTTCGAACTCCTCTGCCTTGCATTCATATGGTATTGGAACAGTGCTCTTAAATGTCATGATTGTCTTCTTAATTGCTGAATGGTATATTCTCCACATTCTCATCTTGTGGTTCCCAGTAGCTTTTTATATTATTGGCTTTTCTTTGTTAAAACATTACCTCTCTTGACTTTCATGATTTACTAGTAACACATCTATCTTTCTATTTTTTCTCATTGCTTCTTCTTTGTATTCTTTGATAATTTCTTTGTTAGATGTTTCTAAAGAGTATAAGATGAATATTTTATTTCCTTTCATAGATGTAGGAACCATCTCAGTGTAAGCAACTGTACAGTTTGTTTCTAATCCTGACCTTTATCTTGAGCTTCAACTTTATTTTTCCAACCACTGAATATCCCTCTTTCTTATCATTGTTTTGTTACTTGAAACTCATTGTGTCCAAAGTCACATGTAGGAAGCTACTATTTAAACATGTTGGATAGATCACATGAGCTCATCTTGTTTCCTTTCCTAAATCTCACTAAAACATAGTAGAGGAACTGAAAAGGTTTTTAGCTTACAAAAGCAGAGAAATTGTGATAGGTGATGATGAGAATCCTTAATACATTTTCAAAAGATAGACAGTGAAGTGAAGAATAGTGACTGATCAGGGAGGAAGAAGTTATACTAAAATGTCTGTAGAAGAGATACTTTTGAGAAGCAAACCTTTAAAACTCACATTTGGAAGCTCCGGGTACCACAGAAGCTAGGAGTAATAATATATGAGGAGAAACTAGAACCTGGGTCATAGTATAAGAGCTTTTAGATTACCTAGATACTGCTGTCTCCTGTGGGAAGTTTCATGATACTTCACCTGTATGAAAAGCAGAGGTAATACATGAAGAATATTTCTGAAAACTCATTAGTTTCATTAAAGAGAAGATACTGTATGTGTAAAACAAGAACATGTGCTATGAAAAAGGAACTATCATATAACAAAGTAACTTGAAAATTCAAAATCTATCATTAATCATCAACAACAAAAATTATGGGTTTTAAGATAACACTGAAGAAACTGGAAAGCAGAACAACCATAGTAACAACAAAAACAGAGAAAATAAATCAAAGAAATAGAATATTGGCAAGAAAAGAAAATTAGAGGGTGAATTCAGCAAATTGAAAATCTGACCAATATGAGTTCCATGTGTAAATCCAAGTATGTGCATTCTTTGGTATCTTCCAACACTGGTTCAGGACTGGGTTATGTGACTTAACTTGGGGATGTAGAAAACTTGACAAAACAGATTCTTAAAAAAAGTACATTCCTGCTTCCTATCTGAAACCTCTGATGATCATGAAGACGTGATTGAGAATGAGACTTATGGAGCAGGGCTCCAAACTATCTATTGCTGTTTTGGTTCAACTAATGTGTACCCTACCACAAATATGTGTGGGAGATTCAGTCAAAACTGGAAAGAATTGCCTAACCAAGTGCAGCCGTGAGGACTGCCTCACTGGCGGTAGACTCCAGAGCACTTATAAGTGATACTTGTCTTATGCCACTGAATATTTGGATAGTTTGTTATCAACCATTACCATGGCAACAGATAGCTGATACAAATAAAATACAACAAAAGAAATAGATTATCAAAGAATTATGAGAAAATTTCTTAGTATTGGAGGGTACAAGTTTCCACACTGAAAATATTCCCAAGGTAGCCAGCATAAGGAGTGATGAAAGTCTAGCAAGCCATACTCTGAAATTTAAAAAAATCTTGGATTAAAGTAAAATCCTAAAAGCTTTGTGTACAAGATGAAACAAAAGAAATATAATGACAAAAAAATATTGGTAGCTGACAAATGTGGATGTGGAAAAAAATAAGCCAGTGAAACAATAATTGTTAATTTCAAAAGCAGACATTTTTATAGGTGAGGAAATGTGTAACATTGCATTATCTAGTTTAGCAATGAAGAATATTGATATAGTCATCATGCCGTAAACACTGACTGCTGATTTAAATATGTATTTATGTGGGGAGAGGAGTGGGGAGAAAGAGAGGGAGACATAGCTAAGAGCTAAAGTCTCAATTACCATATGAACTAAAAGGATAATCTTGAAAATTGGCCAATCATGACATGTCCATACAGTCTTTTTTTTTTTTCCCCAGACAGGGTCTCACTGTATAGTTCAGGGCAGTCGCAAACTCACTGTGTAATCCAAACTGACCTTAAACTCACAGCAATTCTCCTGCCTCAACCTCCCAAGTGCTAGGATTACAGCTGTGCACCACCGTGCCTGCTTAATATAATCTTAATATTTAGACCAAAACTACTACAAGTGTTGGATAGTGGCTTGTATGGGTTATGGGACTAGAGCAAGTGTAGTCTTTTTCTGTAAAGGTTTAGAAGGTAAATATAGATTCTGTGGTCCAAATAGTCTTGGCTAGTGTAGCATGATGCAGCCTTGGACAGTTCATAAACGAATGGGCATGGCTGTGGTCCAATGGAATTTTATTTACCAAAACAAATGCTGGGCTGTCTTTGGCCTGTATGTCGTAATTTACTAACCTCTGGACTAGAGGGCAAAAATGGGTGGGGCAGGGATGATTTTCCTTTCCTAATACAAGCCCATTTTTGGACTTGCTGTCTTTTTGTTTGTTGGTTATAGAGGTCTTCCCTGTCAGCACCCTTTCACCTTTCTCTTGCTTAGGCTGTTGCTGTAACCTCTTTATACCAGTGTTTGGCCCTTATAATGTACAACCAATCCAGTTTTGCAGGTAAGGAGTTTTTAGGCTTCAGTTTATCTGCACTATTCACCATTTTCCAAATGTTGACCCTGATTTCTTGCTTTCGTGCCCTACTCTGTTTTCCCAGAAGTGTTCTCTTTCTTTATTATCTTGGCCTGTTAAAATTGTATGTACCCTTTCAAGTTATATCTGCAATAATTGATCCTTTAAGCTCTGTTCTGGTATCTCTCTGACTGCTTCTAAACTTCCATCCACCCACCCAGCTTGAGGGTGACTGACCTTCCCTCCTTGGAAGAGATTGAGCTTAGAGTCAGTCTAGTAGTTGAATTTATACTTTGTCATCTACTTGCGATATAATAATGAAAAAAAATGAACCTGTCAGCTTTTTTGTCAATTATGTATATTTGATATGGGTCCTGAAGGGGTTGAGAGTGATTTAATACTTTTTTTCCTTCACTTTTAAGAGTTAATGTCTTTCAACTTCACATTGTAGTCATTTAAGTACTTCTTGCATCCCCCAACCCTTAGCAAATTGATTTTGTCTTCCTCATCGTCAGTATCCTGAAGCAGTTCTCAGTAAGTATTGATCTGATTGACTTGAATTAAATTAAATGAAGAAGGGCATATCTGTACTGATGATCTTTAGCTGAAGAACTCTGATTTTTTATAAAATTAGAGCAATTTTGTATTCTACAGTTTGCCTGTTGTTTCATCTTTGTTGCCATGGTCTATTTTTATTAGTTTACTGGTTTTCTCCCATATTGCAAAGGAGATGTAGTTTTGGGGAGGGGAATACAGTGGCTTAATTTTTCCTTTGATGGGAACCAAGCCATATGTTTGTATTGAGTCAGCTACTCCAAGTTGAATTCTCAGTCAGATGGTCAGCAGTGTTTAATTGAATTCCCAATATGTGCAAGGCTACACTGTGTGCTGTCACTCCAGGAAGGTGTAACCATCTGGAAAACTTCAGAGAACCCAGAATATGAGAATATGTCACTTCGTATCTAAATTAGAATGATACTAATTTTGGCAAAGTAAATAGCTGGCACAGATGCTGTCTTTTGCCTCTGCCTTCTACTCTTTTTCCATTCTTCTAGTTGCCACAAAAAGGTATCCTTTTATGCTATAGCTAGACTAGCATACTTACTCCTTGATTTCTTTCCTTCTTATTCTTAGTTTATATAATACAAGATTCTGATATTTAAAATATTATTCAAACTCTTTTTAACTTTTGGATCCCCCTCTTACTTTGTGTCCAGTAGTAGACAGAATTCTCAGATGGCTCCCATAAGATTTCCTCCTTCAATCCATAGTTGTGGTATGGGAGGCACGAACCAGGGCTGGAATAAAGTTTCTAAATTCTTAAATTTCCTTTGGATGATTGGCAAACTTGCTATTTAATGAGCTCAGGATCATATCTAATTTTTTCCCAGTTTTAAGTTTATAGTGGACACAATGAATACTTACTGAATGAACAAATAAAATATTTTATACATCTATAATTTGTGTTTTCATTGGCCCACCTCTGTTTTTTTCTGTTCTAAAAGTTTTTTATCTTTTCCTCCAACTGAACACTTACTCATATAGTCTTTCTGTAACCTAAAAAAATCATTTTCCTCCTGCATGTCTCCTCAAGTTATCATAACGTTATTTTCTTTTCTTTCATTGTCAGACTTCAGAACAATTTGGTTTATCTGTTCCACTACCTTACACTGATACCGTAACTCCTTGTAAACTGAATTTCCCTTTATTGCTGTGCTGCTCTCTCAGATGTTAATACTTTTCTTTTGTTCCCAAATTTAGTGGCCTTTTTCTCAGTCCTAATTTCCTGTGATTCCTTTGCTGTGCTAGTGCTGTTGATGGTCCATACTTCTGGATAGCTTCCCCTTTGTCTTGATGATCCTATCCCTCTTTGGGTGCTCTCTTCTGTCTTGGTTTATTTTTTTGAGAATTTTCTCTTCCTTTTTTTTCTACCTCTCCTCATCTCTATAATGTGATGTACACACTCGTAGAATAATGACTGAGTTTTGTTCCTGCAACTAGGTTGTTAAATGAATTGGGCTGCTAAATGAGAAATTGTATATAATACATATGTTACAGTACTCAGAACAAAGAAACAGTCAACGGAAACTCCAACTTGATGACTTTGCTTTTATTTGCATAACTCTTACATGCAGTCCTGTAATGTATAACAACATGAAACTATAGTACTGTGCAGTACAATCAGCAAGAATTACAGTACTGCATAAAGGTGTACTGTACAAGAAAGACATTGAGGCTGTATAACCACAATGTTTAAAACTGTGGAAAAAAGAGATGGGTTGTAAGTCTGAATAGTGTTATTTTAAGTCCCAATAGCTTACTTTGGTTGTAAGGTCTAAACATTCGTTAAACAGGTAGTTTATTAAGTGAAGAATATATGTAGTCTCCAAGGTTCTACCTATAATAACCCTTTTTAAAAGTCTTTTCCTCTTTTAATTTCAGATCTGATAGTTTATATGTCATGTATGCATGTATGTATTGCAGTACTGGGAATTAAACCCAGAATCTCAAGCATACTAGACAAGCATTCTACCAGTGAGCTGCATCCTCAGCCCGAATCTCATGTTTATGCTAGATATTTGCCAAATCATAAATCCTAACCGTCTGATTTATTCTTCAGTCCTGATGCAGTAATTTACTTGGGTATTCTACATAAAACCAGCATGCCAAAAGCCATCCACATCCTCCTTCCTGTCCTTCGTGGCTCTGTTCTATTCTTTGAATGGTGTTGCCATCCTCTTGGTTACTTAGAATTCAAATTTAAGAGAGAACATGACTTATTCCTTTCTTCATTTGTCATATCTTCAGTTTTTCCCACTGAGATGAGTCAGACTGTCAGCTCTTTGAAGTAAAGAACTGTGGGTTAGTTTTCCTATCTCTAGCTACCTAGCTGGTAGACACATAGCAGCTGTTCAAAAGATGTTTATTGGGTGGATAACTGGTTTCCCTATTGATTTTATCTGTGTAATCTCTTTGTGGTTATTTTATTTGTGATAGTTTTAATTTAAATTCCTACTGCTTTTATTGTAGTTCAAGTTCTTGTTATCTTTGATCTGGATCCCTGTAATGATCTTATTCATAATTTGCCCTATACATGGCTTTTAGATAGACTTTCTAAAGTACCGACCTGGTTGTGTCATTGGTCTCCATAAAGATGTTCAGTGACTCCTTGTTACCAGCCAAATAAAGTAACAATGTATCAATACCCTAATTGATCATTTTATCTTCATGTCCTCTTTTTTTTTTTATTTACTAGACAAGTCAAACAATTTTTTTATTTGTTCCTGTTTGTGTTTAGTTATTTCTTTGGTAAATGTTTGTTGAACATCTACATACTAAGATGCTCTGCTAGGTACTGGGGTGGCCACTGGAAAAGTGGTAGTTTCAGCCTTCTCAGAACTTGAAGCCTAGTCAAAGAGAAAGCCGTTTAATAAGTAATTACACCTAAAATTATTTCATTGTGATTATGAAGCATGTGCTGTTCTCTTGTTTTGGAATGAAGTGATTACATTGTACATTTTCAAATTTTGTCTTTTAAAACCCAAATCAAATGTCCCTTCCTCTGCTTAAGAATGCCTTTCCTTATCACAGCTGGAAATCATCTTGCTCTAAGCTCTTGTATCTCCTTTTTGGAATCTTCTCGTGACTCATCTTGCTTTTTTACTTTGTACTAGTATGTGTAAATATGCTTTTTCTTACAGCGTATTTAAATTGTTAGTGAAAGTTAAACCATTTTCATGTCAGTCTTACACATTTCAGGGTCTTTCTCATAGCAAGTTGAATTTAGTAGCTAAGTTGTATCATGGATCAGCATTTTTGAGTATTCTGAATGTCACTTTGTTTTGTTTTGTACTATGGGCTGTGTTTATGAGTTTGATTTACCAGATACTATTTGTAACTGCAAGTATCAGGCAGTACACAGGTGTGTGAATCTTTCCTCTGAGGGCAAGGGTAGAGATCTGTTGGTTATCTTTCATTTACTCTGACTAGGTTTTTTTTTTTTTTCCCAAAAGCCTTATAAACATTTTTGTTTTGTTTTTAATTTTGTATGCCATTTTTTCACATTGTTACATTTAATGCCTTATGGTATCTGGAAGATAGATGTTCTCACATTATGCACATTTCATTTATTCTCATGCCCTATTTAGGACATTGTGTGTCAGCCATGGAACTGACCCAGATGTTCACAAACAGCATTCAGAGAGACACCTTCGGCCCTGTGGGCTGTGGATCAAGCTGTTCTCTACACATTCAGCTTTAGGCATGTACTCAAGCTTTACTCAAAGTAGCTGCATATTGTTTCTGGTTATTTTGCTTTTACTGCAAATTTTGGATACATGCTTATTCATTTACTAATGATATAAGAGTGATATTCTCTGACAATAACAAATATTTTATCTACCTAAATTGTCAGGGGAGGTGCATCTAAACTGTTAGTGATTTGCAAAAAGCCTTTCTAACATTGTATATAATTAAGGTAAATTAAAATAACTCTGTTTCTCAAATGTGCAAAGTTAATTTTATTAGTTGCCCATTTGGAAATAAGTTGTTGATTTTACTTTTCTCATATATAGAAAAATTAAATGAAATAACAGTGAATTTTCCTGTTACAAAGAAGAAATCCATGTTAGTTTAGGCATGTATTGTGTCACACATTGTATGTTTTACAAAAATAACTATCCGACTTTACTGAAGTGAGCAGTAAGTACAGTGAGTGTTGAGTACTTTTTCTGCTTCTTTCAGGTTGAATTATAAAAATCTTGTTGATTGTTTTTAGTTACATTTACGATCCTGATAAAACTGTGCTAAGGCATCACTTCCATTCCTTTTGTGAAACTATGTGCACTCCACTGAGTCTGTGATAATGGAACTTTTTTGAGAAGTGATGGTGTGCAGCTTACTCTGGTTCATTTACAACAGGTATTTGTTCCCAAATTGGCAGATTATTGTTTAAGTAGAGGTGATTTTTAGATATGAAAGAAAACAGCTGTATTTTACTAGGTGTTACATAATTTTACTTTCTGAGTAAATGGAAATGACAGTTTTCTTTTATACCTTAAGTTTGTCCTTCAGTTGACTTCTGTGATGCCCATCAACCCTTCATATTTTCCCTTCATATCTCTCAGGCTTCATTCTGAACATTTGGTCAGGAAATTGAAGTCCTTTCTTTTCGAGAATGTATGAGATGAAAATAAGCAACTGATCTTTAGTTTTGACTGATTAACCCAAACTAGCCATTCCAGCAATATTGATGGAAAATTGAAGCTAGAGTCTTACAGAAGTATGACTGTGACCAATTCTGGTTTTCTCTAGAGTGTAGACTGAGGATTTCAGTATTGTCTTTGGTGATCCGATGTGTAGGATACTTGAATTTACCTCCTGTGAGTTGTCAGCATCTTGAGTAACATAAGAAGGAAGGCACGTTAGTGATATGTTGGTGGGTAACAGTATTATCATAAATTTAGGGAGTTAAAGCAGTAAGTGTTTGTCTCATACTGTCTGTGAGCCAAGACTCTAGGGTCAGTTTAAAGTCCTCTGCTTAGTGTCTCACAGAACTGTAACATGTTTCCATCAGCTTAACCTACGGTTGGTACATGCATGGCTGTCCCATTGGGTAGCTTATACCACTTGTGATACAAACACGTCTAATCACTTTTATTG